>CM026580.1:6578803-6700528 GCA_000180635.4 Pristionchus pacificus
AATACCGTACCTGAAAACTACCGTATCCAAAAATTAAAAAATCGAGTTTTCGCTTCGTTCAATACACCATTCGATAGGGAAAAATCAGAAATGATCCCTGCCAAATTTTCAGAGCGCTACATCAAATGGTTCACGAATTGGCAACGTTCCAACAATACCGTACCTGAAAACTACCGTATCCAAAAATTAAAAATCGAGTTTTCGCTTCGTTCAATACACCATTCGATAGGGGAAAATCAGAAATGATCCCTGCCAAATTTTCAGAGCGCTACATCAGATGGTTCACGAATTGGCAACGTTCCAACAATACCGTACCTGAAAACTACCGTATCCAAAAATTAAAAATCGAGTTTTCGCTTCGTTCAATACACCATTCGATAGGGAAAAATCAGAATATGATCCCTGCTAAATTTTCAGAGCGCTACATCAAATGGTTCACGAATTGGCAACGTTCCAACAATACCGTACCTGAAAACTACCGTATCCAAAAATTAAAAATCGAGTTTTCGCTTCGTTCAATACACCATTCGATAGGGGAAAATCAGAAATGATCCCTGCCAAATTTTCAGAGCGCTACATCAAATGGTTCACGAATTGGCAACGTTCCAACAATACCGTACCTGAAAACTACCGTATCCAAAAATTAAAAATCGAGTTTTCGCTTCGTTCAATACACCATTCGATAGGGAAAATCAGAAATGATCCCTGCTAAATTTTCAGAGCGCTACATCAAATGGTTCACGAATTGGCAACGTTCCAACAATACCGTACCTGAAAACTACCGTATCCAAAAATTAAAAATCGAGTTTTCGCTTCGTTCAATACACCATTCGATAGGGGAAAATCAGAAATGATCCCTGCCAAATTTTCAGAGCGCTACATCAAATGGTTCACGAATTGGCAACGTTCCAACAATACCGTACCTGAAAACTACCGTATCCAAAAATTAAAAATCGAGTTTTCGCTTCGTTCAATACACCATTCGATAGGGGAAAATCAGAGAAATGATCCCTGCCAAATTTTCAGAGCGCTACATCAAATGGTTCACGAATTGGCAACGTTCCAACAATACCGTACCTGAAAACTACCGTATCCAAAAATTAAAAATCGAGTTTTCGCTTCGTTCAATACACCATTCGAGGGGAAAAATCAGAAATGATCCCTGCAAATTTTCAGAGCGCTACATCAAATGGTTCACGAATTGGCAACGTTCCAACAATACCGTACCTGAAAACTACCGTATCCAAAAATTAAAAATCGAGTTTTCGCTTCGTTCAATACACCATTCGATAGGGAAAATCAGAAATGATCCCTGCTAAATTTTCAGAGCGCTACATCAAATGGTTCACGAATTGGCAACGTTCCAACAATACCGTACCTGAAAACTACCGTATCCAAAAATTAAAAATCGAGTTTTCGCTTCGTTCAATACACCATTCGATAGGGGAAAATCAGAAATGATCCCTGCCAAATTTTCAGAGCGCTACATCAAATGGTTCACGAATTGGCAACGTTCCAACAATACCGTACCTGAAAACTACCGTATCCAAAAATTAAAAATCGAGTTTTCGCTTCGTTCAATACACCATTCGATAGGGGAAAATCAGAAATGATCCCTGCCAAATTTTCAGAGCGCTACATCAAATGGTTCACGAATTGGCAACGTTCCAACAATACCGTACCTGAAAACTACCGTATCCAAAAATTAAAAATCGAGTTTTCGCTTCGTTCAATACACCATTCGATAGGGGAAAAATCAGAAATGATCCCTGCCAAATTTTCAGAGCGCTACATCAAATGGTTCACGAATTGGCAACGTTCCAACAATACCGTACCTGAAAACTACCGTATCCCAAAAATTAAAAATCGAGTTTTCGCTTCGTTCAATACACCATTCGATAGGGAAAAATCAGAAATGATCCCTGCCAAATTTTCAGAGCGCTACATCAATGGTTCACGAATTGGCAACGTTCCAACAATACCGTACCTGAAAACTACCGATATCCAAAAATTAAAAATCGAGTTTTCGCTTCGTTCAATACACCATTCGATAGGGGAAAATCAGAAAATGATTCCCTGCCAAATTTTCAGGAGCGCTACATCAAATGGTTCACGAATTGGCAACGTTCCAACAATACCGTACCTGAAACTACCGTATCCAAAAATTAAAAATCGAGTTTTTCGCTTCGTTCAATACACCATTCGATAGGGGAAAATCAGAAATGATCCCTGCTAATTTTCAGAGCGCTACATCAATGGTTCACGAATTGGCAACGTTCCAACAATACCGTACCTGAAAACTACCGTATCCAAAAATTAAAAATCGAGTTTTCGCTTCGTTCAATACACCATTCGATAGGGGAAAATCAGAAATGATCCTGCTAATTTTTCAGAGCGCTACATCAAATGGTTCACGAATTGGCAACGTTCCAACAATACCGTACCTGAAAACTACCGTATCCAAAAATTAAAAATCGAGTTTTCGCTTCGTTCAATACACCATTCGATAGGGAAAATCAGAAATGATCCCTTGCCAAATTTTCAGAGCGCTACATCAAATGGTTCACGAATTGGCAACGTTCCAACAATACCGTACCTGAAAACTACCGTATCCAAAAATTAAAAATCGAGTTTTCGCTTCGTTCAATACACCATTCGATAGGGGAAAAATCAGAAATGATCCCTGCAAATTTTCAGAGCGCTACATCAATGGTTCACGAATTGGCAACGTTCCAACAATACCGTACCTGAAAACTACCGTATCCAAAAATTAAAAAATCGAGTTTTCGCTTCGTTCAATACACCATTCGATAGGGGAAAATCAGAAACGATCCCTGCCTAAATTTTCAGAGCGCTACAATCAATGGTTCACGAATTGGCAACGTTCCAACAATACCGTACCTGAAAACTACCGTATCCAAAAATTAAAAATCGAGTTTCGCTTCGTTCAATACACCATTCGATAGGGAAAATTCAGGAAATAGATCCCTGCTAATTTTTCAGGAGCGCTACATCAATGGTTCACGAATTGGCAACGTTCCAACAATACCGTACCTGAAAACTAACCGTATCCAAAAATTAAAAATCGAGTTTTCGCTTCGTTCAATACACCATTCGATAGGGGAAAAATCAGAAATGATCCCTGCCAAATTTTCAGAGCGCTACATCAAATGGTTCACGAATTGCAACGTTCCAACAATACCGTACCTGAAACTACCGTATCCAAAAATTAAAAATCGAGTTTTCGCTTCGTTCAATACACCATTCGATAGGGAAAAATCAGAAATGATCCCTGCAAATTTTCAGAGCGCTACATCAGATGGTTTCACGAATTGGCAACGTTCCAACAATACCGTAACTGAAAACTACCGTATCCAAAAATTAAAAATCGAGTTTCGCTTCGTTCAATACACCATTCGATAGGGAAAAATCAGAATGATCCCTGCCAAATTTTCAGAGCGCTACATCAAATGGTTCACGAATTGGCAACGTTCCAACAATACCGTACTGAAAACTACCGTATCCAAAAATTAAAAATCGAGTTTTCGCTTCGTTCAATACACCATCGATAGGGGAAAAATCAGAAATGATCCCTGCCAAATTTTCAGAGCGCTACATCAAATGGTTCACGAATTGGCAACGTTCCACAATACCGTACCTGAAAACTACCGTATCCAAAAATTAAAAATCGAGTTTTCGCTTCGTTCAATACACCATTCGATAGGGGAAAATCAGAAAAGATCCCTGCTAAATTTTCAGAGCGCTACATCAGATGGTTCACGAATTGGCAACGTTCCAACAATACCGTACCTGAAAACTACCGTATCCAAAAATTAAAAATCGAGTTTTCGCTTCGTTCAATACACCATTCGATAGGGGAAAATCAGAAATGATCCCTGCCAAATTTTCAGAGCGCTACATCAAATGGTTCACGAATTGGCAACGTTCCAACAATACCGTACCTGAAAACTACCGTATCCAAAAATTAAAAATCGAGTTTTCGCTTCGTTCAATACACCATTCGATAGGGGAAAATCAGAAAGATCCCTGCTAATTTTTCAGAGCGCTACATCAGATGGTTCACGAATTGGCAACGTTCCAACAATACCGTACCTGAAACTACCGTATCCAAAAATTAAAAATCGAGTTTTCGCTTCGTTCATACACCATTCGATAGGGGAAAATCAGAAATGATCCCTGCCAAATTTTCAGAGCGCTACATCAAATGGTTCACGAATTGGCAACGTTCCAACAATACCGTACCTGAAAACTACCGTATCCAAAATTAATAATCGAGTTTCGCTTCGTTCAATACACCATTCGATAGGGGAAAATCGAAATGATCCCTGCCAAATTTTCAGAGCGCTACATCAAATGGTTCACGAAATTGGCAACGTTCCAACAATACCGTACCTGAAAACTACCGTATCCAAAAATTAAAAATCGAGTTTTCGCTTCGTTCAATACACCATTCGATAGGGAAAATCAGAAATGATCCCTGCCTAAATTTTCAGAGCGCTACATCAAATGGTTCACGAATTGGCAACGTTCCAACAATACCGTACCTGAAAACTACCGTATCCAAAAATTAAAATCGAGTTTTCGCTTCGTTCAATACACCATTCGATAGGGGAAAATCAGAAATGATCCCTGCCAAATTTTCAGAGCGCTACATCAAATGGTTCACGAATTGGCAACGTTCCAACAATACCGTACCTGAAAACTACCGTATCCAAAAATTAAAAATCGAGTTTTCGCTTCGTTCCATACAACCATTCGATAGGGGAAAAATCAGAAATGATCCCTGCCAAATTTTCAGAGCGCTACATCAAATGGTTCACGAATTGGCAACGTTCCAAACAATACCGTACCTGAAAACTAACCGTATCCAAAAATTAAAAATCGAGTTTTCGCTTCGTTCAATACACCATTCGATAGGGAAAATCAGAAATGATCCCTGCCAATTTTCAGAGCGCTACATCAAATGGTTCACGAATTGGCAACGTTCCAACAATACCGTACCTGAAAACTACCGTATCCAAAAATTAAAAATCGAGTTTTTCGCTTCGTTCAATACAACCATTCGATAGGGGAAAAATCAGAAATGATCCCTGCCAAATTTTCAGAGCGCTACATCAAATGGTTTCACGAATTGGCAACGTTCCAACAATACCGTACCTGAAAACTACCGTATCCAAAAATTAAAAATCGAGTTTTCGCTTCGTTCAATACACCATTCGATAGGGAAAATCAGAAATGATCCCTGCCAATTTTCAGAGCGCTACATCAGATGGTTCACGAATTGGCAACGTTCCAACAATACCGTACCTGAAAACTACCGTATCCAAAAATTAAAAAATCGAGTTTTCGCTTCGTTCAATACACCATTCGATAGGGGAAAATCAGAAATGATCCCTGCCAAATTTTCAGAGCGCTACATCAATGGTTCACGAATTGGCAACGTTCCAACAATACCGTACCTGAAAACTACCGTATCCAAAAATTAAAAATCGAGTTTTCGCTTCGTTCAATACACCATTCGATAGGGAAAATTCAAGAAAGATCCCTGCTAATTTTTCAGAGCGCTACATCAGATGGTTCACGAATTGGCAACGTTCCAACAATACCGTACCTGAAAACTACCGTATCCAAAAATTAAAAATCGAGTTTTCGCTTCGTTCAATACACCATTCGATAGGGGAAAATCAGAAATGATCCCTGCCAAATTTTCAGAGCGCTACAATCAAATGGTTCACGAATTGGCAACGTTCCAACAATACCGTACCTGAAAACTACCGTATCCAAAAATTAAAATCGAGTTTTCGCTTCGTTCAATACACCATTCGATAGGGGAAAATCAGAAATGATCCCTGCTAAATTTTCAGAGCGCTACATCAAATGGTTCACGAATTGGCAACGTTCCAACAATACCGTACCTGAAAACTACCGTATCCAAAAATTAAAAATCGAGTTTTCGCTTCGTTCAATACACCATTCGATAGGGGAAAAATCAGAAATGATCCCTGCCAAATTTTCAGAGCGCTACATCAAATGGTTCACGAATTGGCAACGTTCCAACAATACCGTACCTGAAAACTACCGTATCCAAAAATTAAAAATCGAGTTTTCGCTTCGTTCAATACACCATTCGATAGGGAAAATCAGAAAAGATCCCTGCTAATTTTCAGAGCGCTACATCAAATGGTTCACGAATTGGCAACGTTCCAACAATACCGTACCTGAAAACTACCAGTATCCAAAATTAAAAATCGAGTTTTCGCTTCGTTCAATACACCATTCGATAGGGGAAAATCAGAAATGATCCCTGCCAAATTTTCAGAGCGCTTACAATCAAATGGTTCACGAATTGGCAACGTTCCAACAATACCGTACCTGAAAACTACCGTATCCAAAATTAAAAATCGAGTTTTCGCTTCGTTCAATACACCATTCGATAGGGGAAAAATCAGAAATGATCCCTGCTAAATTTTCAGAGCGCTACATCAAATGGTTCACGAATTGGCAACGTTCCAACAATACCGTACCTGAAAACTACCGTATCCAAAAATTAAAAATCGAGTTTTCGCTTCGTTCAATACACCATTCGATAGGGAAAATCAGAAAAGATCCCTGCTAATTTTTCAGAGCGCTACATCAGATGGTTCACGAATTGGCAACGTTCCAACAATACCGTACCTGAAAACTACCGTATCCAAAAATTAAAAATCGAGTTTTCGCTTCGTTCAATACACCATTCGATAGGGAAAAATCAGAAATGATCCCTGCCAAATTTCAGAGCGCTACATCAAATGGTTCACGAATTGGCAACGTTCCAACAATACCGTACCTGAAAACTACCGTATCCAAAAATTAAAAATCGAGTTTTCGCTTCGTTCAATACACCATTCGATAGGGGAAAAATCAGAAATGATCCCTGCCAAATTTTCAGAGCGCTACATCAAATGGTTCACGAATTGGCAACGTTCCAACAATACCGTACCTGAAAACTACCGTATCCAAAAATTAAAAATCGAGTTTCGCTTCGTTCAATACACCATTCGATAGGGGAAAATCAGAAATGATCCCTGCCTAATTTTCAGAGCGCTACATCAAGATGGTTCACGAATTGGCAACGTTCCAACAATACCGTACCTGAAAACTACCGTATCCAAAAATTAAAAATCGAGTTTTCGCTTCGTTCAATACACCATTCGATAGGGGAAAATCAGAAATGATCCCTGCCAAATTTTCAGAGCGCTACATCAAATGGTTCACGAATTGGCAACGTTCCAACAATACCGTACCTGAAAACTACCGTATCCAAAAATTAAAAATCGAGTTTTCGCTTCGTTCAATACACCATTCGATAGGGGAAAATCAGAAATGATCCCTGCAAATTTTCAGAGCGCTACATCAAATGGTTCACGAATTGGCAACGTTCCACAATACCGTACCTGAAAACTACCGTATCCAAAAATTAAAAATCGAGTTTTCGCTTCGTTCAATACACCATTCGATAGGGGAAAATCAGAAATGATCCCTGCCAAATTTTCAGAGCGCTACATCAAATGGTCACGAATTGGCAACGTTCCAACAATACCGTACCTGAAAACTACCGTATCCAAAAATTAAAAATCGAGTTTTCGCTTCGTTCAATACACCATTCGATAGGGGAAAATCAGAAATGATTCCTGCCAAATTTTCAGAGCGCTACATCAAATGGTTCACGAATTGGCAACGTTCCAACAATACCGTACCTGAAAACTACCGTATCCAAAATTAAAAAAATCGAGTTTTCGCTTCGTTCAATACACCATTCGATAGGGAAAATCAGAAATGATCCCTGCCAAATTTTCAAGAGCGCTACATCAAAATGGTTCACGAATTGGCAACGTTCCAACAATACCGTACCTGAAAACTACCGTATCCAAAAATTAAAAATCGAGTTTTCGCTTCGTTCAATACACCATTCGATAGGGGAAAATCAGAAATGATCCCTGCCAAATTTTCAGAGCGCTACATCAAATGGTTCACGAATTGGCAACGTTCCAACAATACCGTACCTGAAAACTACCGTATCCAAAAATTAAAAATCGAGTTTTCGCTTCGTTCAATACACCATTCGATAGGGGAAAATCAGAAAAGATCCCTGCTAATTTTTCAGAGCGCTACATCAGATGGTTCACGAATTGGCAACGTTCCAACAATACCGTACCTGAAAACTACCGCATCCAAAAATTAAAAATCGAGTTTTCGCTTCGTTCAATACACCATTCGATAGGGGAAAATCAGAAATGATCCCTGCCAAATTTTCAGAGCGCTACATCAAATGGTTCACGAATTGGCAACGTTCCAACAATACCGTACCTGAAAACTACCGTATCCAAAAATTAAAAATCGAGTTTTCGCTTCGTTCAATACACCATTCGATAGGGGAAAATCAGAAATGATCCCTGCCAAATTTTCAGAGCGCTACATCAAATGGTTCACGAATTGGCAACGTTCCAACAATACCGTACCTGAAAACTACCGTATCCAAAAATTAAAAATCGAGTTTTTGCTTCGTTCAATACACCATTCGATAGGGAAAAATCAGAAATGATCCCTGCTAAATTTTCAGAGCGCTACATCAAATGGTTCACGAATTGGCAACGTTCCAACAATACCGTAACTGAAACTACCGTATCCAAAAATTAAAAATCGAGTTTTTGCTTCGTTCAATACACCATTCGATAGGGAAAAATCAGAATATGAGCCCTGCCTAAATTTTCAGAGCGCTACATCAAATGGTTCACGAATTGGCAACGTTCCAACAATACCGTAACTGAAAACTACCGTATCCAAAAATTAAAAGATTGAGTTTTCGCTTCGTTCAATACACCATTCGATAGGGAAAATCAGAAATGATCCCTGCTAAATTTTCAGAGCGCTACATCAGATGGTTCACGAATTGGCAACGTTCCAACAATACCGTACCTGAAAACTACCGTATCCAAAAATTAAAATCGAGTTTTCGCTTCGTTCAATACACCATTCGATAGGGAAAAATCAGAAATTGATCCCTGCTAAATTTTCAGAGCGCTACATCAGATGGTTCACGAATTGGCAACGTTCCAACAATACCGTACCTGAAAACTACCGTATCCAAAATTAAAAATCGAGTTTTCGCTTCGTTCAATACACCATTCGATAGGGGAAAAATCAGAAATGATCCCTGCCAAATTTTCAGAGCGCTACATCAAATGGTTCACGAATTGGCAACGTTCCAACAATACCGTACCTGAAAACTACCGTATCCAAAAATTAAAAATCGAGTTTTCGCTTCGTTCAATACACCATTCGATAGGGGAAAATCAGAAATGATCCCTGCCAAATTTTCAGAGCGCTACATCAAATGGTTCACGAATTGGCAACGTTCCAACAATACCGTACCTGAAAACTACCGTATCCAAAAATTAAAAATCGAGTTTTCGCTTCGTTCAATACACCATTCGATAGGGGAAAATCAGAAATGATCCCTGCCAAATTTTCAGAGCGCTACATCAAATGGTTCACGAATTGGCAACGTTCCAACAATACCGTACCTGAAAACTACCGTATCCAAAAATTAAAAATCGAGTTTTCGCTTCGTTCAATACACCATTCGATAGGGGAAAATCAGAAATGATCCCTGCCAAATTTTCAGAGCGCTACATCAGATGGTTCACGAATTGGCAACGTTCCAACAATACCGTACCTGAAAACTACCGTGTCCAAAAATTAAAAATCGAGTTTTCGCTTCGTTCAATACACCATTCGATAGGGGAAAATCAGAAATGATCCCTTCCAAATTTTCAGAGCGCTACATCAAATGGTTCACGAATTGGCAACGTTCCAACAATACCGTACCTGAAAACTACCGTATCCAAAAATTAAAAATCGAGTTTTCGCTTCGTTCAATACACCATTCGATAGGGGAAAATCAGAAAATGATCCCTGCCAAATTTTCAGAGCGCTACATCAAATGGTTCACGAATTGGCAACGTTCCAACAATACCGTACCTGAAAACTACCGTATCCAAAAATTAAAAATCGAGTTTTCGCTTCGTTCAATACACCATTCGATAGGGGAAAATCAGAAATGATCCCTGCTAAATTTCAGAGCGCTACATCAAATGGTTCACGAATTGGCAACGTTCCAACAATACCGTACCTGAAAACTACCGTATCCAAAAATTAAAAATCGAGTTTTCGCTTCGTTCAATACACCATTCGATAGGGGAAAATCAGAAATGATCCCTGCCAAATTTTCAGAGCGCTACATCAAATGGTTCACGAATTGGCAACGTTCCAACAATACCGTACCTGAAAACTACCGTATCCAAAAATTAAAAATCGAGTTTTCGCTTCGTTCAATACACCATTCGATAGGGAAAATCAGAAATGATCCCTGCCAAATTTTCAGAGCGCTACAATCAAATGGTTCACGAATTGGCAACGTTCCAACAATACCGTACCTGAAAACTACCGTATCCAAAAATTAAAAATCGAGTTTTCGCTTCGTTCAATACACCATTCGATAGGGAAAATTCAGAAAAGATCCCTGCTAATTTTTCAGAGCGCTACATCAGATGGTTCACGAATTGGCAACGTTCCAACAATACCGTACCTGAAAACTACCGCATCCAAAAATTAAAAATCGAGTTTTCGCTTCGTTCAATACACCATTCGATAGGGGAAAATCAGAAATGATCCCTGCCAAATTTTCAGAGCGCTACATCAGATGGTTCACGAATTGGCAACGTTCCAACAATACCGTACCTGAAAACTACCGTATCCAAAAATTAAAAATCGAGTTTTCGCTTCGTTCAATACACCATTCGATAGGGAAAATTCAGAAAAGATCCCTGCTAATTTTTCAGAGCGCTACATCAGATGGTTCACGAATTGGCAACGTTCCAACAATACCGTACCTGAAAACTACCGCATCCAAAAATTAAAAATCGAGTTTTCGCTTCGTTCAATACACCATTCGATAGGGGAAAATCAGAAATGATCCCTGCCAAATTTTCAGAGCGCTACATCAAATGGTTCACGAATTGGCAACGTTCCAACAATACCGTACCTGAAAACTACCGTATCCAAAAATTAAAAATCGAGTTTTCGCTTCGTTCAATACACCATTCGATAGGGAAAATTCAGAAAAGATCCCTGCTAATTTTTCAGAGCGCTACATCAGATGGTTCACGAATTGGCAACGTTCCAACAATACCGTACCTGAAAACTACCGCATCCAAAAATTAAAAATCGAGTTTTCGCTTCGTTCAATACACCATTCGATAGGGGAAAATCAGAAATGATCCCTGCCAAATTTTCAGAGCGCTACATCAAATGGTTCACGAATTGGCAACGTTCCAACAATACCGTACCTGAAAACTACCGTATCCAAAAATTAAAAATCGAGTTTTCGCTTCGTTCAATACACCATTCGATAGGGGAAAATCAGAAATGATCCCTGCCAAATTTTCAGAGCGCTACATCAAATGGTTCACGAATTGGCAACGTTCCAACAATACCGTAACTGAAAACTACAGTATCCAAAAATTAAAGATTGAGTTTTCGCTTCGTTCAATACACCATTCGATAGGGAAAAATCAGATATGATCCCTGCTAAATTTTCAGAGCGCTACATCAAATGGTTCACGAATTGGCAACGTTCCAACAATACCGTAACTGAAAACTACAGTATCCAAAAATTAAAAATCGAGTTTTCGCTTGGTTCAATACACCATTCGATAGGGAAAAATCAGATATGATCCCTGCTAAATTTTCAGAGCGCTACATCAGATGGTTCACGAATTGGCAACGTTCCAACAATACCGTACCTGAAAACTACCGTATCCAAAAATTAAAAATCGAGTTTTCGCTTCGTTCAATACACCATTCGATAGGGAAAATTCAGAAAAGATCCCTGCTAATTTTTCAGAGCGCTACATCAGATGGTTCACGAATTGGCAACGTTCCAACAATACCGTACCTGAAAACTACCGCATCCAAAAATTAAAAATCGAGTTTTCGCTTCGTTCAATACACCATTCGATAGGGGAAAATCAGAAATGATCCCTGCCAAATTTTCAGAGCGCTACATCAAATGGTTCACGAATTGGCAACGTTCCAACAATACCGTACCTGAAAACTACCGTATCCAAAAATTAAAAATCGAGTTTTCGCTTCGTTCAATACACCATTCGATAGGGGAAAAATCAGAAATGATCCCTGCCAAATTTTCAGAGCGCTACATCAAATGGTTCACGAATTGGCAACGTTCCAACAATACCGTACCTGAAAACTACCGTATCCAAAAATTAAAAATCGAGTTTTCGCTTCGTTCAATACACCATTCGATAGGGGAAAATCAGAAATGATCCCTGCCAAATTTTCAGAGCGCTACATCAAATGGTTCACGAATTGGCAACGTTCCAACAATACCGTACCTGAAAACTACCGTATCCAAAAATTAAAAATCGAGTTTTCGCTTCGTTCAATACACCATTCGATAGGGGAAAATCAGAAATGATCCCTGCCAAATTTTCAGAGCGCTACATCAAATGGTTCACGAATTGGCAACGTTCCAACAATACCGTACCTGAAAACTATCGTATCCAAAAATTAAAAATCGAGTTTTCGCTTCGTTCAATACACCATTCGATAGGGGAAAATCAGAAATGATCCCTGCCAAATTTTCAGAGCGCTACATCAAATGGTTCACGAATTGGCAACGTTCCAACAATACCGTACCTGAAAACTACCGTATCCAAAAATTAAAAATCGAGTTTTCGCTTCGTTCAATACACCATTCGATAGGGGAAAATCAGAAATGATCCCTGCCAAATTTTCAGAGCGCTACATCAAATGGTTCACGAATTGGCAACGTTCCAACAATACCGTACCTGAAAACTACCGTATCCAAAAATTAAAAATCGAGTTTTCGCTTCGTTCAATACACCATTCGATAGGGGAAAATCAGAAATGATCCCTGCCAAATTTTCAGAGCGCTACATCAAATGGTTCACGAATTGGCAACGTTCCAACAATACCGTACCTGAAAACTACCGTATCCAAAAATTAAAAATCGAGTTTTCGCTTCGTTCAATACACCATTCGATAGGGAAAATTCAGAAAAGATCCCTGCTAATTTTTCAGAGCGCTACATCAGATGGTTCACGAATTGGCAACGTTCCAACAATACCGTACCTGAAAACTACCGCATCCAAAAATTAAAAATCGAGTTTTCGCTTCGTTCAATACACCATTCGATAGGGGAAAATCAGAAATGATCCCTGCCAAATTTTCAGAGCGCTACATCAAATGGTTCACGAATTGGCAACGTTCCAACAATACCGTACCTGAAAACTACCGTATCCAAAAATTAAAAATCGAGTTTTCGCTTCGTTCAATACACCATTCGATAGGGAAAATTCAGAAAAGATCCCTTCTAATTTTTCAGAGCGCTACATCAGATGGTTCACGAATTGGCAACGTTCCAACAATACCGTACCTGAAAACTACCGCATCCAAAAATTAAAAATCGAGTTTTCGCTTCGTTCAATACACCATTCGATAGGGGAAAATCAGAAATGATCCCTGCCAAATTTTCAGAGCGCTACATCAAATGGTTCACGAATTGGCAACGTTCCAACAATACCGTACCTGAAAACTACCGTATCCAAAAATTAAAAATCGAGTTTTCGCTTCGTTCAATACACCATTCGATAGGGGAAAATCAGAAATGATCCCTGCCAAATTTTCAGAGCGCTACATCAAATGGTTCACGAATTGGCAACGTTCCAACAATACCGTACCTGAAAACTACCGCATCCAAAAATTAAAAATCGAGTTTTCGCTTCGTTCAATACACCATTCGATAGGAAAAATTCAGAAATGATCCCTGCCAAATTTTCAGAGCGCTACATCAAATGGTTCACGAATTGGCAACGTTCCAACAATACCGTACCTGAAAACTACCGTATCCAAAAATTAAAAATCGAGTTTTCGCTTCGTTCAATACACCATTCGATAGGGGAAAATCAGAAATGATCCCTGCCAAATTTTCAGAGCGCTACATCAAATGGTTCACGAATTGGCAACGTTCCAACAATACCGTACCTGAAAACTACCGTATCCAAAAATTAAAAATCGAGTTTTCGCTTCGTTCAATACACCATTCGATAGGGAAAATTCAGAAAAGATCCCTGCTAATTTTTCAGAGCGCTACATCAGATGGTTCACGAATTGGCAACGTTCCAACAATACCGTACCTGAAAACTACCGTATCCAAAAATTAAAAATCGAGTTTTCGCTTCGTTCAATACACCATTCGATAGGGGAAAATCAGAAATGATCCCTGCCAAATTTTCAGAGCGCTACATCAAATGGTTCACGAATTGGCAACGTTCCAACAATACCGTACCTGAAAACTACCGTATCCAAAAATTAAAAATCGAGTTTTCGCTTCGTTCAATACACCATTCGATAGGGGAAAATCAGAAATGATCCCTGCCAAATTTTCAGAGCGCTACATCAAATGGTTCACGAATTGGCAACGTTCCAACAATACCGTACCTGAAAACTACCGCATCCAAAAATTAAAAATCGAGTTTTCGCTTCGTTCAATACACCATTCGATAGGGGAAAATCAGAAATGATCCCTGCCAAATTTTCAGAGCGCTACATCAAATGGTTCACGAATTGGCAACGTTCCAACAATACCGTACCTGAAAACTACCGTATCCAAAAATTAAAAATCGAGTTTTCGCTTCGTTCAATACACCATTCGATAGGGGAAAATCAGAAATGATCCCTGCCAAATTTTCAGAGCGCTACATCAAATGGTTCACGAATTGGCAACGTTCCAACAATACCGTACCTGAAAACTACCGTATCCAAAAATTAAAAATCGAGTTTTCGCTTCGTTCAATACACCATTCGATAGGGGAAAATCAGAAATGATCCCTGCCAAATTTTCAGAGCGCTACATCAAATGGTTCACGAATTGGCAACGTTCCAACAATACCGTACCTGAAAACTACCGTATCCGAAAATTAAAAATCGAGTTTTCGCTTCGTTCAATACACCATTCGATAGGGGAAAATCAGAAATGATCCCTGCCAAATTTTCAGAGCGCTACATCAAATGGTTCACGAATTGGCAACGTTCCAACAATACCGTACCTGAAAACTACCGTATCCAAAAATTAAAAATCGAGTTTTCGCTTCGTTCAATACACCATTCGATAGGGAAAATTCAGAAAAGATCCCTGCTAATTTTTCAGAGCGCTACATCAGATGGTTCACGAATTGGCAACGTTCCAACAATACCGTACCTGAAAACTACCGTATCCAAAAATTAAAAATCGAGTTTTCGCTTCGTTCAATACACCATTCGATAGGGAAAATTCAGAAAAGATCCCTGCTAATTTTTCAGAGCGCTACATCAGATGGTTCACGAATTGGCAACGTTCCAACAATACCGTACCTGAAAACTACCGTATCCAAAAATTAAAAATCGAGTTTTCGCTTCGTTCAATACACCATTCGATAGGGAAAAATCAGAAATGATCCCTGCCAAATTTTCAGAGCGCTACATCAAATGGTTCACGAATTGGCAACGTTCCAACAATACCGTACCTGAAAACTACCGTATCCAAAAATTAAAAATCGAGTTTTCGCTTCGTTCAATACACCATTCGATAGGGAAAAATCAGAAATGATCCCTGCCAAATTTTCAGAGCGCTACATCAAATGGTTCACGAATTGGCAACGTTCCAACAATACCGTACCTGAAAACTACCGTATCCAAAAATTAAAAATCGAGTTTTCGCTTCGTTCAATACACCATTCGATAGGGGAAAATCAGAAATGATCCCTGCCAAATTTTCAGAGCGCTACATCAAATGGTTCACGAATTGGCAACGTTCCAACAATACCGTACCTGAAAACTACCGTATCCAAAAATTAAAAATCGAGTTTTTGCTTCGTTCAATACACCATTCGATAGGGAAAAATCAGATATGATCCCTGCCAAATTTTCAGAGCGCTACATCAAATGGTTCACGAATTGGCAAAGTTCCAACAATACCGTACCTGAAAACTACCGTATCCAAAAATTAAAAATCGAGTTTTCGCTTCGTTCAATACACCATTCGATAGGGGAAAATCAGAAATGATCCCTGCCAAATTTTCAGAGCGCTACATCAAATGGTTCACGAATTGGCAACGTTCCAACAATACCGTACCTGAAAACTACCGTATCCAAAAATTAAAAATCGAGTTTTCGCTTCGTTCAATACACCATTCGATAGGGAAAATTCAGAAAAGATCCCTGCTAATTTTTCAGAGCGCTACATCAGATGGTTCACGAATTGGCAACGTTCCAACAATACCGTACCTGAAAACTACCGTATCCAAAAATTAAAAATCGAGTTTTCGCTTCGTTCAATACACCATTCGATAGGGAAAAATCAGAAATGATCCCTGCCAAATTTTCAGAGCGCTACATCAAATGGTTCACGAATTGGCAACGTTCCAACAATACCGTACCTGAAAACTACCGTATCCAAAAATTAAAAATCGAGTTTTCGCTTCGTTCAATACACCATTCGATAGGGAAAAATCAGAAATGATCCCTGCCAAATTTTCAGAGCGCTACATCAAATGGTTCACGAATTGGCAACGTTCCAACAATACCGTACCTGAAAACTACCGTATCCAAAAATTAAAAATCGAGTTTTCGCTTCGTTCAATACACCATTCGATAGGGGAAAATCAGAAATGATCCCTGCTAAATTTTCAGAGCGCTACATCAAAGGGTTCACGAATTGGCAACGTTCCAACAATACCGTAACTGAAAATTACCGTATCAAAAATTAAAAATCGAGTTTTTGCTTCGTTCAATACACCATTCGATAGGGAAAAATCAGATATGAACCCTGCTAAATTTTCAGAGCGCTACATCAAATGGTTCACGAATTGGCAACGTTCCAACAATACCGTAACTGAAAATTACCGTATCAAAAATTAAAAATCGAGTTTTTGCTTCGTTCAATACACCATTCGATAGGGAAAAATCAGATATGAACCCTGCTAAATTTTCAGAGCGCTACATCAAATGGTTCACGAATTGGCAACGTTCCAACAATACCGTAACTGAAAATTACCGTATCAAAAATTAAAAATCGAGTTTTTGCTTCGTTCAATACACCATTCGATAGGGAAAAATCAGATATGAACCCTGCTAAATTTTCAGAGCGCTACATCAAATGGTTCACGAATTGGCAACGTTCCAACAATACCGTAACTGAAAACTACAGTATCCAAAAATTAAAAATCGAGTTTTCGCTTGGTTCAATACACCATTCGATAGGGAAAAATCAGATATGATCCCTGCTAAATTTTCAGAGCGCTACATCAAAGGGTTCACGAATTGGCAACGTTCCAACAATACCGTAACTGAAAATTACCGTATCAAAAATTAAAAATCGAGTTTTTGCTTCGTTCAATACACCATTCGATAGGGAAAAATCAGATATGAACCCTGCTAAATTTTCAGAGCGCTACATCAAATGGTTCACGAATTGACAACGTTCCAACAATACCGTAACTGAAAATTACCGTATCAAAAATTAAAAATCGAGTTTTTGCTTCGTTCAATACACCATTCGATAGGGAAAAATCAGATATGAACCCTGCTAAATTTTCAGAGCGCTACATCAAATGGTTCACGAATTGGCAACGTTCCAACAATACCGTAACTGAAAACTACAGTATCCAAAAATTAAAAATCGAGTTTTTGCTTCGTTCAATACACCATTCGATAGGGAAAAATCAGATATGATCCCTGCTAAATTTTCAGAGCGCTACATCAAATGGTTCACGAATTGGCAACGTTCCAACAATACCGTAACTGAAAACTACAGTATCCAAAAATTAAAAATCGAGTTTTCGCTTGGTTCAATACACCATTCGATAGGGAAAAATCAGATATGATCCCTGCTAAATTTTCAGAGCGCTACATCAAAGGGTTCACGAATTGGCAACGTTCCAACAATACCGTAACTGAAAATTACCGTATCAAAAATTAAAAATCGAGTTTTTGCTTCGTTCAATACACCATTCGATAGGGAAAAATCAGATATGAACCCTGCTAAATTTTCAGAGCGCTACATCAAATGGTTCACGAATTGGCAACGTTCCAACAATACCGTAACTGAAAATTACCGTATCAAAAATTAAAAATCGAGTTTTTGCTTCGTTCAATACACCATTCGATAGGGAAAATCAGATATGAACCCTGCTAAATTTTCAGAGCGCTACATCAAATGGTTCACGAATTGGCAACGTTCCAACAATACCGTAACTGAAAATTACCGTATCAAAAATTAAAAATCGAGTTTTTGCTTCGTTCAATACACCATTCGATAGGGAAAAATCAGATATGAACCCTGCTAAATTTTCAGAGCGCTACATCAAATGGTTCAGGAATTGGCAACGTTCCAACAATACCGTAACTGAAAACTACAGTATCCAAAAATTAAAGATTGAGTTTTCGCTTCGTTCAATACACCATTCGATAGGGAAAAATCAGATATGATCCCTGCTAAATTTTCAGAGCGCTACATCAAAGGGTTCACGAATTGGCAACGTTCCAACAATACCGTAACTGAAAATTACCGTATCAAAAATTAAAAATCGAGTTTTCGCTTGGTTCAATACACCATTCGATAGGGAAAAATCAGATATGATCCCTGCTAAATTTTCAGAGCGCTACATCAAAGGGTTCACGAATTGGCAACGTTCCAACAATACCGTAACTGAAAATTACCGTATCAAAAATTAAAAATCGAGTTTTTGCTTCGTTCAATACACCATTCGATAGGGAAAAATCAGATATGAACCCTGCTAAATTTTCAGAGCGCTACATCAAATGGTTCACGAATTGGCAACGTTCCAACAATACCGTAACTGAAACTTACCGTATCAAAAATTAAAAATCGAGTTTTCGCTTCGTTCAATACACCATTCGATAGGGAAAAATCAGATAAGAACCCTGCTAAATTTTCAGAGCGCTACATCAAATGGTTCACGAATTGGCAACGTTCCAACAATACCGTAACTGAAAACTACCGTATCCAAAAATTAAAAATCGAGTTTTCGCTTCGTTCAATACACCATTCGATAGGGAAAAATCAGATATGAACCCTGCTAAATTTTCAGAGCGCTACATCAAATGGTTCACGAATTGGCAACGTTCCAACAATACCGTACCTGAAAACTACCGTATCCAAAAATTAAAAATCGAGTTTTCGCTTCGTTCAATACACCATTCGATAGGGAAAAATCAGATATGAACCCTGCTAAATTTTCAGAGCGCTACATCAAATGGTTCACGAATTGACAACGTTCCAACAATACCGTAACTGAAAATTACCGTATCAAAAAATAAAAATCGAGTTTTCGCTTCGTTCAATACACCATTCGATAGGGAAAAATCAGATATGATCCCTGCTAAATTTTCAGAGCGCTACATCAAAGGGTTCACGAATTGGCAACGTTCCAACAATACCGTTACTGAAAACTACCGTATCCAATAATTAAAAATCGAGTTTTCGCTTCGTTCAATACACCATTCGATTGGGAAATATCAGATATGATCCCTGCTAAATTTTCAGAGCGCTACATCAAGTGGTTCACGAATTGGCAACGTTCCAACAATACCGTAACTGAAAACTACAGTATCCAAAAATTAAAAATCGAGTTTTTGCTTCGTTCAATACACCATTCGATAGGGAAAAATCAGATATGATCCCTGCTAAATTTTCAGAGCGCTACATCAAAGGGTTCACGAATTGGCAACGTTCCAACAATACCGTACCTGAAAACTACAGTATCCAAAAATTAAAGATTGAGTTTTCGCTTCGTTCAATACACCATTCGATAGGGAAAAATCAGATATGATCCCTGCTAAATTTTCAGAGCGCTACATCAAATGGTTCACGAATTGGCAACGTTCCAACAATACCGTAACTGAAAACTACAGTATCCAAAAATTAAAAATCGAGTTTTCGCTTGGTTCAATACACCATTCGATAGGGAAAAATCAGATATGATCCCTGCTAAATTTTCAGAGCGCTACATCAAAGGGTTCACGAATTGGCAACGTTCCAACAATACCGTAACTGAAAATTACCGTATCAAAAATTAAAAATCGAGTTTTTGCTTCGTTCAATACACCATTCGATAGGGAAAAATCAGATATGAACCCTGCTAAATTTTCAGAGCGCTACATCAAATGGTTCACGAATTGGCAACGTTCCAACAATACCGTAACTGAAAATTACCGTATCAAAAATTAAAAATCGAGTTTTTGCTTCGTTCAATACACCATTCGATAGGGAAAAATCAGATATGAACCCTGCTAAATTTTCAGAGCGCTACATCAAATGGTTCACGAATTGGCAACGTTCCAACAATACCGTAACTGAAAATTACCGTATCAAAAATTAAAAATCGAGTTTTTGCTTCGTTCAATACACCATTCGATAGGGAAAAATCAGATATGAACCCTGCTAAATTTTCAGAGCGCTACATCAAATGGTTCAGGAATTGGCAACGTTCCAACAATACCGTAACTGAAAACTACAGTATCCAAAAATTAAAGATTGAG
The DNA here is from genome assembly GCA_000180635.4 of Pristionchus pacificus. Lineage (NCBI taxonomy): Eukaryota > Metazoa > Nematoda > Chromadorea > Rhabditida > Neodiplogasteridae > Pristionchus > Pristionchus pacificus. The sequence continues at coordinate 6,599,504 of CM026580.1, forward strand.
TTTTCGCTTCGTTCAATACACCATTCGATAGGGAAAAATCAGATATGATCCCTGCTAAATTTTCAGAGCGCTACATCAAATGGTTCACGAATTGGCAACGTTCCAACAATACCGTAACTGAAAATTACAGTATCCAAAAATTAAAAATCGAGTTTTCGCTTGGTTCAATACACCATTCGATAGGGAAAAATCAGATATGATCCCTGCTAAATTTTCAGAGCGCTACATCAAAGGGTTCACGAATTGGCAACGTTCCAACAATACCGTAACTGAAAATTACCGTATCAAAAATTAAAAATCGAGTTTTTGCTTCGTTCAATACACGATTCGATAGGGAAAAATCAGATATGAACCCTGCTAAATTTTCAGAGCGCTACATCTAATGGTTCACGAATTGGCAACGTTCCAACAATACCGTAACTGAAAATTACCGTATCAAAAATTAAAAATCGAGTTTTTGCTTCGTTCAATACACCATTCGATAGGGAAAAATCAGATATGAACCCTGCTAAATTTTCAGAGCGCTACATCTAAGGGTTCACGAATTGGCAACGTTCCAACAATACCGTAACTGAAAATTACCGTATCAAAAATTAAAAATCGAGTTTTTGCTTCGTTCAATACACCATTCGATAGGGAAAAATCAGATATGAACCCTGCTAAATTTTCAGAGCGCTACATCAAATGGTTCACGAATTGGCAACGTTCCAACAATACCGTAACTGAAACTTACCGTATCAAAAATTAAAAATCGAGTTTTCGCTTCGTTCAATACACCATTCGATAGGGAAAAATCAGATAAGAACCCTGCTAAATTTTCAGAGCGCTACATCAAATGGTTCACGAATTGGCAACGTTCCAACAATACCGTAACTGAAAACTACCGTATCCAAAAATTAAAAATCGAGTTTTCGCTTCGTTCAATACACCATTCGATAGGGAAAAATCAGATATGAACCCTGCTAAATTTTCAGAGCGCTACATCAAATGGTTCACGAATTGGCAACGTTCCAACAATACCGTACCTGAAAACTACCGTATCCAAAAATTAAAAATCGAGTTTTCGCTTCGTTCAATACACCATTCGATAGGGAAAAATCAGATATGATCCCTGCTAAATTTTCAGAGCGCTACATCAGATGGTTCACGAATTGGCAACGTTCCAACAATACCGTACCTGAAAACTACCGTATCCAAAAATTAAAAATCGAGTTTTCGCTTTGTTCAATATACCACTCAAAAGGGAAAATTCAGATATTATAACAATGGTATTGTAATGCACTTTCTTGCAGATACTACAAGGCGTCCACTTATTCTCGAAATTGCTGAAACATTGAAGTCGACCGGAGAATTCAAGACGAGACGATGGGAGACATTTCAATGGTAAGTGGTATGCATGAACACAGTGCAGTACGTAGCACCCCAATGGAAGCATTCGATCAGTTTCAACTATTTCATCGATGATTCCAAACAATTATAAGATGAACTATTAATGTATGAAGTACAGCAATAGTTCCTTTCTGTTACGCGGAAAATTTTTTAAGAAAGAGAAAGTTTATTTACCATTATCTGAAAGAGGCAACCAACAAGAGAAGTTCGGAACATTCGTACAGGATTTGATACACAACACCGGAATGGCTACTGAGAGATAAGACAACTATTTTGATGTTTTTTCCGCTACTGCCACTGGATCAAAGGCTTTGAGAGTACTGATCATGGTATCATGAAAATATCGGCCACTAAGAAGCGATTAGAGAAGGATAGAGAGCAGGAGACGTGCCGATCACAAATGAGTGAATGACTACTGATGAGAAAGTGTAAGACAGTAGGAGAATGGGCAGAGGGTGGAAAAGGGCATTGAAAATGATGAGAAAGTCTGAGATGAGAAGAGAAGATCTCTATTCTCTTAGACAAGGCAGGATATCGATTTGATTATCGATTCGAGAAGTAGAGACGGGATTGAGAGATTGAAAGTGGTGAGGTATCAATTCGTCAGGAGTGGATAAATACTATGAATGTTCTATTCAGAAACGATCTATCTGTCGGTCAATACTACTTATGAAGAGGTGTCTGATCAATCACCGTCGAGAGAATTGTATTTGTGTAGTGGGAGAGAGTTTACGACTGGAGAACGTCGTTTCCTGTCGTTTCAGCTGTCATTTCGTTGTCGCTTATGAAGCGCATCGTTGAACCAGCTGAATGGATGTCATACAATTTAAATTTAAATTCATTTTTATTTTTAACGGTCTACGTCTCTATTCTATCTGTATAGATATACCTTATGAGTCACTTTCACTCAAACGGTTCATTGTTAAGCACTAGTTTCTGCTTACTTGCTGGGAATTCTCGAATGATAACTGCCGATGCAAGTTTAGCATCGACATCAGCAGCGAATTTGATGTAGAGTTGATGGTCGATAATCTTGAAGAAGGCGACTCTTCCGATTTCATTGCACACAGGGTGAATGTGCTGAGCCTGCAATCATTCACAATTAAGATAATGCAACTCTACTCTGTATTTACTCAAATTTCTCTACGTAACCATAACGATCGAAATATTCAAAAATAGCTCATCACTATAGATATCGTGCGTTTCAAATGCTCAGCAAACTCAATGTGCTGGTTAGCGTATTGATTGTCTGGGAGAGAGAGGAAGGGAAGAGGTAGGGCGGAGGAGAGCAGGTAGATCACTAGCCTTTTCCCGGCCTTTTCCTAACTCCGCTCATCGAACGGTAGTCAAAGGTCAACTACGAGTGGAACGGAGAATAATTTCACGATAACACAATATGAACGCGTACCTACTTCCCTTCTTGCCGTACTCCTCCGAACAAACTACGTACGATTTATTCAACGTATCTACTTCCGTTGCGAAAATATCAAGATGAAAATTTTACAGGAACGTATTTACAGGAACTCTGAACAAAATTTCACTGAAAAATGAAGTGCCTTACATGTCCATTATGATGGCAGACCAGCCAGACTCCTGGGTCGTGTGGCATTGGATCAATAGGAGCGACAGGACGAGAATGGTTCTCAATCGATTTCATAAGATTCCATGAAATATATTTTTGAAAGTAACTATCAAAACCAAAAATGTACTCTTAAAAAAAGAAAAAAAATGGTGTAGTTACATCGTCTCCGGTTTTGACTGCCACTAGTGGAGACTGCTTTACTTGACCGGGTGTGATGTTGGGATCTTGGGCAATCTTAAGACACTAGCTCAGTAATTCTCCAGGTAGGGCCGGATATCAGCGATCCGGCCCAAACCTTTTTTGTGAGTACCCCTATGTACCCCCATCATAAAATGGGGCTTTATTTGATGAAATATCAATTCTCCAAAAAGGGATGGGGCTTCAAACTTTACAAACTGAAGAGTGCTTCGAGTACATCATTTTTTGTATTGAACACTTTTCATGGAACTCACTTATATCGAAGTTACACCATGGTTTTACCTCGAAAATGGAAGAATCACAAAATGAATATTTTTTCGCCGAAAATGAATATGCTCATTTTGTAGAGCTCAAAATTTCGTAAAAACTTTGTTTTGGCGGAACCTGATTTTTTGGGGACTGTTTTGTGTTATATGGATCCGAAGAGAGCCGATGAAAAAAGTTTTCGTTAGCCTTCCGTGTTGGTGCTCATTTTAACTGTCGCTTTTAGTACATCATTTTTCATGTTGAACACTTTTCATGAAAATGACTCCATCACGAGATACAGCCAATCGAAGCACGAAATATGCCCATTTGGAAGCTTTGCCGCCCTGAGAGAGCGCAATGTGCGCTTATTCCTATTCACAGAGATTGTGATTTGTCTTGTTGACTTTCTCGAGCATTTACTGTGTATTTTCGTTGCAAACTCATTGCAGGATGTTGCGTGATCCTTGCAGAAACGGAGCGACAGGCCTTATTAGCTAGAATCGAGATGCGGGGGCTGCGCCGAGAATAGGCGCCAAAGTAGCTGCTATCGAGACAGTGTGGGAAGGAGAGGGGGCGACTCTCTCGAATAACATTGACTCTAACTTTTTCTATGTGTTGAATCTCTGTCAACTGTATGCATTTCTCCTCTCTCTTTTCTCAGTCATTCTATAAATGTATCTTTTTATCAGGTCGTTTCATCTTGGTTCGTCTGGTATGTCTCCCTTCTCTTTTAGGACTGTACGTAAATGGCGTCTGGGCAGATTGAAAATGACCGCGGATAATCAGGAGTAAGACGGAAATAAACCTCTCTTTTAGCTCTCTTTTATTGACAACTTCGAAACACATTCGAGTGCTGCGCTCGATTACCTGCCGGTCGGTTCGCATTTGCGCTCCGTCTCTCGTTTCCTCTACCAAGCCGGTTGGTCACCGTGGTAGAGTATGACCATATTCATGGCTCTTCTCTCTCTGGCGACTCTTAACTGCTTAACGCTGAGCAAGGATGCGCGGATTATCGAGCTGGAGAACGCGCTGGACAAGATCAAGTACGATATCGTCGGCCTATCAGAAGTACGGAGGAAGTCAGCGGGTGAAATGGAAATGCGGGTGAAAACGATGGATCTCTCGTGGAGCAATGGACGACTCTACCACTCTGCTCGTCTACCTAACCACACTGCTGGAGTTGGTTTCATCGTGAGTGGATCGGTAAAACAGAATGTTGTTCGATTTTGCGTTCTAACTGCCAGGATCTGTTTCCTCGATGTTGCAATTTCGGATGGAATCCTAATTCGAGTTTTCCAGATCTACGCACCTGCCTCAATTGACATGCTCGAGTACAGTACTTTCATTCACGAGGTCGAGCAAGCATTTCATCAGCCAGTGACAGGTAGCCACAGATATAGATTCGTGCATAAGGTCATCCTAGGTGATTTCAATGGGAAAGTGGGGGTTTGTGAACCGGGGGAACAATCTGTGGGAAACTTTGGGTATGGAAATAGAAATGATAAGGGGCAAATAGTGGTCGATTTATGCGAAAGGCTGCATCTACGGGTGGGAAACAGTTTATTCCGTAAGAGGGACGCTAGAAAATTCACATGGGTTTCGCCTAACGGACGCGCAAGGAACGAAATAGATTTCATTTTATTTCCAAAGGGGATTCGGGTTATGGACGTGGATGTGGTGAATCGATTAGACTTTTCTACCGATCACCGCATGGTTAGATCCTTCATTTCCTTCCCCTTTCGGTTTCGGCGTGGGAGAAATAGACCGGCAAGGGGAGACGCTCACCTCGAAAAGGACCTGTTCAAGTTCAGTCTAGAAGCTGAAATGAAGCGCGTAGGAGGGAGGGTAGAATACGGTACTGTGGTTTCGGCGGTACAGACGGCGGGCAAAATTGCTACTACTTTCACTCCCAGTGGAAAGCGGGTTTCACAAAAGACCAGGGACTTACTAATTAGAAGGAGGGAACTTAAAATTGATTCGGTTGGTGTATCTCGGGTAGAATGGTTACTGGTCAATCGGGCAATAAGGGAATCTTTTAAAGCTGACAGGGACCAAGGGTACAACAATTATATCAATGAGGCAATTAGAATGGGAAAGGGTTTCAAAAGGGCACCGGTAAAATTAGCTATTGGGAGGGAAAGAATTTCGCGCATTAGGAATGGCAACGGAGACTTAGAACTAACTCAGGCTGGCATTGTAGAGGCGTTTCAATCTTTTTACAACAACCTTTACAAGGGAGATGGTGGGATAGGATACAGGGAGGTTATAGAACGGGATCCATTTGTACCTATTTGCGCGTCGGAAGTAGACCAAGTGCTTAGGCACTTCAAATCTGGCAAAGCACCTGGGAAGGATAGGATAACGGGAGAAATGCTAAGGATTGGGGTTGACCAACTAGTTCCTACGCTCACCACCCTTTTTAACAACATCATTATGGGTAACATCCCTCAAGGTTTCGGTGACTCGCGCACTATCCTCCTGCCCAAAACTGGTGACGCTACTCTACCTAAAAACTACAGACCAATCAGTTTGCTGCCTGTTTTACAGAAAGCATTAACTGGACTGCTCAATAAGAGGTACGCGCCGGTCTTGGATAGGAACAAAAGCTGGGAACAAATGGGTTTTAGACAAGGCCATTCCACTATTGACGCAATCCATACTCTTAAATCGGTCATTGCACATTGTGTTGATTACAGGCTGCCGATCTATCTGCTTTTTGTGGATATATCGAAGGCTTTCGACAGTGTATTCACAGAAGCAGTATTCAGATCGATAGAGATGGAAGGAATTCCGTCGGAGGTGGTTTCATTCTTAGCGGGTCTCTCTCAGGGAAGTAAGAATGCGCTGGTGGTCAACGGGAGTGAGGTGAAAATTAAGGTTGGAAGGGGGGTTCGTCAAGGTGACTGCTTGTCCCCAAGACTCTTTACTGCAGTTTTAGATAGGGCATTCCGCCAATTAGACTGGTCTAAGAAGGGAATTTGCATAAATGGTCGGTTCCTTTCTCATATCCTATTTGCTGATGATGCTGTCATTATCTCACACGATGAACGACAAATTCAAAGCATGGCCGTGGAACTAGAAAAGGTTTTGGCGGGAGTGGGACTGCAGCTCAACGGGGATAAGACCATCGGAATGACATCCAAACCCCTACCCAGAATAGTTAAAGTAGCTGGAAAGGTTGTAAAATTGCAGGAAAAGGTGGTATACTTGGGAAGTGGGATAACAATTAACGGGACTGACGACTAGTAAATAACACGGAGAATTCAAGCAGGGTATGGGGCATTTCACAAACACCGCTCATTTCTCATCAATCGGGGTATCCCAATGGCTCACAAACGTCGATTATTCAATGGCTGCATTCTCCCCGCGGTATTGTATGGTTGCGAATGTTGGGCTCTGACCAATGCACAAATGAATCGATTATCAGTGGCTCAACGTCGAATGGAAAGATGGATGGTAGGTTGTACTGTGCTCGATCATGTCTCTAATGAGCGGTTGCGAGATTCAACTCGAATTCAGGACTTTGTTCGAGATGCGCAGAAAAGGAAATGGTTTTGGTTGCACAAGATCGCGAATGACGACAATTGGAAGTGGAGCCGATCTGTGATCGAATGGTTCCCGACAAGAAAAAGAAGAAGAGGTCGACCAATGACTAGATGGAGCGATATCTTCCGCAAGACTGTTGGACCGAACTTTCTCAACGAAGCAAGAAAAGCCAGTTGGAATGCCATGCACATCAGAGCTCTCACCTAACCCGACCTCTTGATAAATGTGTAATAATCGTAAATCGTATTGACAACTTTTATTTTTGAGGTGCATCCTTGTAGATATATTATTAGACAGATAGATATATGAGACACTATCTGAGAGAGCTCACATTCCACCGTACAGTAAAGAACAGAATATTCTGAAAAAATGCCCTAGGATCAACTTTTCACGTAGAACTCGAAAATCGACCTCAAAAAGTCGTATCTCAAAAACTAAAATTCCTACAGGTCACTTAACGGGGACAGGGGTGCCATACAAAGTTTTTTTGTGGGGCTTCCGATAATCCGACAAAGTATATAATATTTCAGATAATGGAAAATGAAAATATTTCACAAAAAAAAATCATTGGAAAACTCACCTGGAAAAAAAAGTTATGCCATTTTTAGGGTTAAAATAATTTTTCGTGAACCGAAAATGGAAGAACGGTGAATTTTAAGTGCGATTTTCAGATTCCTCGTAAAAAGTTGCATATATTGTATTTTTTCCAAATTTTCGGAATACATATATTGGCTCAATTTTGCCGTCAAAGGCGACGGTAACACGATTTTCCAGTATTTGGGAGGCCTACCTAAATGCAATTAATGAAATTTCAATGGGAAATGACTCAAACAGTATCAAAACACCATATTACAAATATTTATCACCATTGGACTCCAATCCGCCACCATAATTTTTGACCCATGACCATGACCATGGTCATGGTCCGAAATGGGCATGAAAAGTCATGATCGAGAAACTTCAATTGCATTTTCACCACCGGAAATACCGTAATTCGAAGCTGCGAAATCGAGAACTGATTTTTTAAATGAAGAATCTGATAATTTTTATAATAAATCAATTTGCGATAACCGAATTATTTTCGATGATGAAAATTTTCTTAGGGACTACCCAACACATCGACGTAATGCAATTTAAGTTTCTCGATCATGACTTTTCGTGCCCATTTCGGACCATGACCCCGGGGTCATGGTCATGGGTCAAAAATGATGGTGGCGGATTGGAGTCCAATGGTGATAAATATTTGTAATATGGTGTTTTGATACTGTTTAAGTCATTTCCCATTGAAATTTCATTAATTGCATTTAGGTAGGCCTCCCAAATACTGGAAAATCGTGTTACCGTCGCCTTTTTTTGTGAACCGAAAATGGAAGAACGGGGAATTTTAAGTGCGATTTTCGGATTCCTCGTAAAAAGTTGCATATACTGTATTTTTTCAAAATTTTTGGAAAACATATATTGGCTCAATTTTGCCGTCAAAGGCGACGGTAACACGATTTTCCAGTATTTGGGAGGCCTACCTAAATGCAATTAATGAAATTTCAATGGGAAATGACTCAAACAGTATCAAAACACCATATTACAAATATTTATCACCATTGGACTCCAATCCGCCACCATCATTTTTGACCCATGACCATGACCCCGGGGTCATGGTCCGAAATGGGCACGAAAAGTCATGATCGAGAAACTTAAATTGCATTACGTCGATGTGTTGGGTAGTCCCTAAGAAAATTTTCATCATCGAAAATAATTCGGTTATCGCAAATTGATTTATTATAAAAATTATCAGATTCTTCATTTAAAAAATCAGTTCTCGATTTCGCAGCTTCGAATTACGGTATTTCCGGTGGTGAAAATGCAATAGAAGTTTCTCGATCATGACTTTTCATGCCCATTTCGGACCATGACCATGGTCATGGTCATGGGTCAAAAATTATGGTGGCGGATTGGAGTCCAATGGTGATAAATATTTGTAATATGGTGTTTTGATACTGTTTGAGTCATTTCCCATTGAAATTTCATTAATTGCATTTAGGTAGGCCTCCCAAATACTGGAAAATCGTGTTACCGTCGCCTTTGACGGCAAAATTGAGCCAATATATGTATTCCGAAAATTTGGAAAAAATACAATATATGCAACTTTTTACGAGGAATCTGAAAATCGCACTTAAAATTCACCGTTCTTCCATTTTCGGTTCACGAAAAATTATTTTAACCCTAAAAATGGCATAACTTTTTTTTCCAGGTGAGTTTTCCAATGATTTTTTTTTGTGAAATATTTTCATTTTCCATTATCTGAAATATTATATACTTTGTCGGATTATCGGAAGCCCCACAAAAAAACTTTGTATGGCACCCCTGTCCCCGTTAAGTGACCTGTAGGAATTTTAGTTTTTGAGATACGACTTTTTGAGGTCGATTTTCGAGTTCTACGTGAAAAGTTGATCCTAGGGCATTTTTTCAGAATATTCTGTTCTTTACTGTACGGTGAAATGTGAGCTCTCTCAGATAGTGTTTCTGTCTAATAATATATCTGCCTAATAATATATCTACAAGGATGCACCTCAAAAATAAAAGTTGTCAATAAAAGAGACCTCACTGGTTTATTTCCGTCTTACTCCTGATTATCCGCGGTCATTTTCAATCTGCCCAGACGCCATTTGCGTACAGTCCTAAAAGAGAAGGGAGACATACCAGACGAACCAAGATGAAACGACCTGATAAAAAAATACATTTATAGAATGACTGAGAAAAGAGAGAGGAGAAATGCATACAGTTGACAGAGATTCAACACATAGAAAAAGTTAGAGTCAATGTTATTCGAGAGAGTCGCCCCCTCTCCTTCCCACACTGTCTCGATAGCAGCTACTTTGGCGCCTATTCTCGGCGCAGCCCCCGCATCTCGATTCTAGCTAATAAGGCCTGTCGCTCCGTTTCTGCAAGGATCACGCAACATCCTGCAATGAGTTTGCAACGAAAATACACAGTAAATGCTCGAGAAAGTCAACAAGACAAATCACAATCTCTGTGAATAGGAATAAGCGCACATTGCGCTCTCTCAGGGAGGCAAAGCTTCCAAATGGGCATATTTCGTGCTTCGATTGGCTGTATCTCGTGATGGAGTGAGTTTCATGAAAAGTGTTCAACATGAAAAATGATGTACTAAAAGCGACTGTTAAAATGAGCACCAACACGGAAGGCTAACGAAAACTTTTTTCATCGGCTCTCTTCGGATCCATATAACACAAAACAGTCCCCAAAAAATCAGGTTCCGCCAAAACAAAGTTTTTACGAAATTTTGAGCTCTACAAAATGAGCATATACATTTTTGGCGAAAAAATATTCATTTTGGGATTCTTCCATTTTCGAGGTAAAACCATGGTGTAACTTCGATATAAGTGAGTTCCATAAAAGTGTTCAATACAAAAAATGATGTACTCGAAGCACTCTTCAAAACGAGCACAAACATGAGGGGGTTCCGAAAAGTTTTTTTCAAGGTACTCCTTTGGTAATTATTTGCGAAAAATAGTTTATGGTTGTACTAAGCCCACAAAACTAGAAGTAGCGAAACTTTATTTTAAAATTTATATTTTTTAAAAACCGATTTTTTGAACATGAAAAACCAGTTTGCGATCGAAATTTCGCCCCGCCCCTTTTTGGAGAATTGATATTTCATCAAATAAGGCCCTATTTGATGATGGGGGTACATAGGGGTACTCACAAAAAAAGTTTGGGCCGGATCGCTGATATCGATGTCCGGCCCTAACGGCTCTACCCTCGAATCTTGTTCCATATTTTCAAGCTCTGGGCCTGTTGGATGACATATGACCAAGGAAGTCAAGATAATGATTGATTAATTGATTACACGACAAGAACTCTGACCATATTAGGATCATTCCACTTCCATTTTCTTCCAGGCACGAATTCCTTGGGTCCATCGATGCCATCATCATCAAGAAGATCAGCGGCGTCGTGTGGAGCAGGAGACGATTCCAACCAATCCTGAATGATAGTATATTCACTATACCTATTCCAGGGTCTCTTCTATTTTTTATACAGAATTCCGATACCCCAATTTCGTACTACGTGTGAAAACCAAAAGGGAATATTGGCTCTGGGCTGTATTCACGTGGACTAGTATCGATCGATGATACGAGAGAGTGTGAAAAAAGAAGAGAGCTCTAACATCACCCCCCCCCCCTTCCATACACGTGTCTCTGCACTGGCATCGTTCTACCGTACACCAAAACGAAATATCGATTCGTGGCTGTGTTCACGTGGACTAGCATCGATCGATGATACGAGAGAGTGTGGAAAAAGAAGAGAGCTCTTACATCACCCCCCCCCCCTTCCATACACGTGTCTCTGCACTGGCATCGTTCTACCGTACACCAAAACGAAATATCGATTCGTGGCTGTATTCACGTGGGCTAGTGTTGAACGATGATACGAGAGAGTGTGAAAAAAGTAGAGAGCTCTATCGTTACGAATTAAAATTCCGACGCAAGTGACAAGAATTTCACATTGTAACAAATTTTTGTTACAATTTTCGATTTCGTTCAAAACACACTTGTGTATGTCATGTTTGTGCTTATTCGATTCCAAAAAATCGACTTTTCGGGGTTTTCCACTTAAAAAATAATAAAACATTCTAATTAATCAATTAATTAAGTTTAAAGTTGTAAATTCGTTTCTGGTTTTAGCGAGGACGTGCTGTGTCAATTTGGGCCTAAAATTTTTAAGGACTTTTTCTTTTTCTCTCTATTGTCGCGATCGCTGTCTCGTTTCCACCTGTTTTGAGCTTTTTTTTAAATTAAGTTTTCATGTTCAGACACTCAAATGGGCAATGTGAATGATTTAGAAGGGTGTTGCTTCTACTTTGCACCATGTTATCGCCTATATTTTCTGTGTTTGCGCGATACTTTTGCAATGGTTCCTTTTTCAGCCCGGAAAGAAGGCCAATGCTTCCTCCAGGCCGTCAAGCGCATCGTGCACTTCCTCAAGCAGACCGGAAAGGTTCGTTTCTCCATTTCCGTTCATATTATGATTTTTATTTAATTATTGTCATGTTTGCTTTCATAGGCAAAACTATTCAAATATTCGCATCGGGACTAATATTTAATGTGTAAGGATGTTTTAGCACTAGTTTAAACCTCGAATGTCCAAATTGCATTAGTTTTAGCGTTGTTTTTTTTAGGTAAAGGTCTCCGAATGGTCGGACCTCGTCAAGCTCGGCGTCACCAAGGACATGGCCCCCGCCAACCCTGACTGGTACTACATCCGCGCCGCCTCTCTGGCTCACCGCCTGTACATCCGCTCTCCCGTCGGTTCGTTTTTTAAAGAAATAATTGTTCATTGTGAATCGGTCGAATAAGGATTCAGATTGTTGCTATGAAAAATCTTTAAATATCCATGTGTGCTTACTCTTGCAGGAGTCAACACAGAGCGAGGATGGTCAGGGCCGCATCCTCTCCAAGCAGGTTAGTAATTTCGTTATTATGATTATAATTTTGTCAATCATAGACTTCGCTGTATCCGTACCAACTGGCTAAAAATTTGAGCATATTCCCCCAATTGTTTTTATCTTAGTTCAAATCTGCATTTTCAGGGACGCAAGGACCTCGACAGAATCGCTGCCGACCTCCGAACGACCATCGCTCCCGCTGAGCTCAATATTGTTATGTACTTTACTGTTGATCGTTTTTTTCGACAATGAAGTTACCATTTATCCAAATTTTGCAAATACACTTCAAAGGATACACACTCGGGAAGAAATGTTTCAATCGACTTTATTTTTCTTGTTAGCTGGGATATATTGAAGACTTTCATGCTCCGAGATTGGAAGGTGTATTGGGTTGGAATTGGTCATCAGATATCTCCGTTCAGTTCAAATCTACTTTTACGATCTTGACCCTGTAATTATAGTCTTATTTTTCCAAACAGGGTGCTTCATTTGAAAAGACTCATTTCTTACTCCGATTTGTCTGTTGAGTGATCTTGGTCGGCACTTCTTTACAAGTAGGGGGTCAGCCCAAAAGGGTGCGGAGCCTAGGGCCCTTCAATTAGCATATTCGCCTAATTGCTGGGGTCCACAAGTAAGGCGTCTGATGCGAGCATTCAAATCATCTCAGTCTCTGTGAAAATATCATAGGCCGAGTCTTCGGAAACGCAAAGATCCCCATTTCCGCTCCCACTTTGCCCATTCATAAATTTTTTTAAGGCATCTTGCGATGCATCGTATAAATTCCAATTAACTATCACAACTGTCAAAAAATTGCTATAACTTTGGCCTCTTTGGGCTGCCCCCGACTTGTAGTCTTGATCCGATCCGATTTTCAGACCCTTTCTCCCTTTATATATATTGTACTGTCATGCGAGAGTATAGAGTATGACTTTCTCAGACCACTGCAATTGAAATCAATGGCAAAATATTTATCAGCAATAATAGGGAACACCAACATTCTATTTCAAAAATGTGCGTGATCTACTTTCAGCAAGAAGTCTTGCTTGTTGAGTTATCCATTCTTTCATAGGTCATGGACCGGAGGTCGGCAGCGATTCTGTCGAGGTCCTTGCGTCCCTGAAAATGCAGATTTGAACTAAGATAAAAACAATTGGGGGAATATGCTCAAATTTTTAGCCAGTTGGTACGGATACAGCGAAGTCTATGATTGACAAAATTATAATCATAATAACGAAATTACTAACCTGCTTGGAGAGGATGCGGCCCTGACCATCCTCGCTCTGTGTTGACTCCTGCAAGAGTAAGCACACATGGATATTTAAAGATTTTTCATAGCAACAATCTGAATCCTTATTCGACCGATTCACAATGAACAATTATTTCTTTAAAAAACGAACCGACGGGAGAGCGGATGTACAGGCGGTGAGCCAGAGAGGCGGCGCGGATGTAGTACCAGTCAGGGTTGGCGGGGGCCATGTCCTTGGTGACGCCGAGCTTGACGAGGTCCGACCATTCGGAGACCTTTACCTAAAAAAAACAACGCTAAAACTAATGCAATTTGGACATTCGAGGTTTAAACTAGTGCTAAAACATCCTTACACATTAAATATTAGTCCCGATGCGAATATTTGAATAGTTTTGCCTATGAAAGCAAACATGACAATAATTAAATAAAAATCATAATATGAACGGAAATGGAGAAACGAACCTTTCCGGTCTGCTTGAGGAAGTGCACGATGCGCTTGACGGCCTGGAGGAAGCATTGGCCTTCTTTCCGGGCTGAAAAAGGAACCATTGCAAAAGTATCGCGCAAACACAGAAAATATAGGCGATAACATGGTGCAAAGTAGAAGCAACACCCTTCTAAATCATTCACATTGCCCATTTGAGTGTCTGAACATGAAAACTTAATTAAAAAAAAGCTCAAAACAGGTGGAAACGAGACAGCGATCGCGACAATAGAGAGAAAAAGAAAAAGTCCTTAAAAATTTTAGGCCCAAATTGACACAGCACGTCCTCGCTAAAACCAGAAACGAATTTACAACTTTAAACTTAATTAATTGATTAATTAGAATGTTTTATTATTTTTTAAGTGGAAAACCCCGAAAAGTCGATTTTTTGGAATCGAATAAGCACAAACATGACATACATAAGTGTGTTTTGAACGAAATCGAAAATTGTAACAAAAATTTGTTACAATGTGAAATTCTTGTCACTTGCGTCGGAATTTTAATTCGTAACGATAACATCAACCCCCCCCCCTTCCATACACGTGTCTCTGCACTGGCATCGTTCTACCGTACACCAAAACGAAATATCGATTCGTGGCTGTATTCACGTGGGCTAGTATCGATCGATGGTACGAGAGAGTGTGGAAAAAGAAGAGAGCTCACCAATGTATCGTATATCAAAGCGAAATTTTGATAGTTTCAATACTACTGTTTAGCCAATTACTGAATGTTTTCTAATTGTTCGCTTAGCATATCGAATTTTCACTACACTCACCGATACTCCTCTCGTATCATTAATAGCCATATTATTTGTGGCTTTAAGTAGTTGATCAATCGACGTCTCGTTCTTTCTCCATTGATTCAGCTTTGATGTCGTGGCTAGAATATTGAATAAAATAATATAATTTGGGAATACAGAACCTTCAGTCTCCTCTCTGCAAATATTCGCTCGAAGTCTTTCCATCTCAATTTTCGACTGGTGAAGTGACATATCGATACCGCCAACCATCGCAGCTTGTGCCTCAGGCTGAAAATTCATTCATATACAATTATTGAAATTTCAGAGCTCATTCACTCTTCAACGCCTAGATCTTCACCACTTCTGCTAAATCTTGTGCGGCAAAAAAGCAAACAACTCCTGATTTGCAAATGAAACGATTTTATCGCTCCGGTAGAGTTGAAGGAAAGATTAGATTAATGAAAAGGCAACGAACCTTGAGTACGGTAGGTCCGTGATTAGCTACAGCCCTTGCTCTCTCCAATTGGAGATGCTCGATTCTGGCCATGCAATGGAGGAGATCGTTCAATTCGACCATTGCAGAGGGAGGAAGATCTCGGGCGAGTACGGAGACAGGAAGGATTCCCTTGTCCACTGCTGTTGCCAACTGAAAGGAGAAGGGATGTAGGGATGAAGAGGATGGGGGAGGTTAGCTACAGATCACACCACAAGGACATTGAGATAGAGAGGATTATGCACAACGAAGGAATTAACTTTCACAACTGAGACAAAACATTGAGCATGTCGGCACTGGTGTAGTTCTCGGAGATATTTATACAATAATTACAGCAGTCTCAAGGTAAATCCCACCGAGAACTTCACAACTGCTTAGAAAGCAAGTCCTAAGGAAGATGAATTAATGAGTGGTGTGAGACATGAATAATTCATCTTCCCCGTGTCCACTGGTGCTTCACTCTGTACTATGTCGGATGAGAATGGACTGGAAAAGAACCGACAATTTTTTGAGCGACGTATTATTTTGCCAGGGTGTTCATCACAAACGTCACAAATAGTAGCATTTAGCGATTTCAATTCAAAACCCAATACTGGGAGACCAATTAATTGGGTATTTGGTATTGGGTTGACCAATTTATTGACTTTTAATCCTCATTCTCCGAGGAAGTGAGCGGCCAATTAATTGGGTATTGGAGTTGATGTGGTATCCTTGCTAGCCTTGACTCGTACCTGATTGGAGACGTGCGCAAGATCTGCTGCCGAATCAGCGTTACTCTGTATGAAGAACACAGATAACCCAAGACATGAACGACACCCTTCCAACCCAAGGAACGGACGGCTGTGTGCGGATCACCGTCTCTCATTTCACATACTCTCTCCCCAACAGAGTTGACGAGAAAGAGTGTGTGAAGTGAGCAGACGGAGACTCGTATTGCGCACTCTAGAACGGAAGGAAAGAAGTATTAAACTTACGATGTTCTTCTGAATGTCAGAGGCTCTGGAAGCTCTATCGGAGGGAATGGGATCGTCCCATCCGAGACCCGTTCCACTCAGACCAGAGTTAGGGCCGACGAAAGAATCCCAGTTGAAATCCGGTGCCGCATTCTCGGGATGCGTCCACAGATTCACTTGCTGAATATAGCAAATCAAGATAGATATTCAATAAATTAGTTTTTCTTTCTTTTTATTCAAATTTCTTCGCACATCGATGTTGAGAGGTAACATTATCCTGGTGGAAAACCCACTCTGTCCTTTTCAACTGCCAGTTATTTTCAATGCGCTTTTTATTGCAACAAGCGAAGCAGTGGGACAACAGGTTTATTTTGTCAGCATTCACATAATCTCAATTTCATATGATGTCTTCTACTCACTGTCTAATCGTAACGATGTTGTATCTATGAGCTGGGAAAGGCTACTCTCGAACTTATCCTTACGAGTTTCAAATAGATGATTAAAGTCATTAGAGATGGTACTGTTCATACCAAAACTTGAAATATATATATTATGAATTATTCAAGGAACATATTTAGAAAATTAGATTAAGTTTAAAAATTTTCATAATTAGCATACCCTCTGTTGATTGGGATCTCCCCAGATGGCCGTTCCGATGTCTCTTGCTGGCGGTTTCTTCTGCTTTGGATTTGGATCCCTCCAGACCATGTCGTTTGACTGAGAGTTACTGATTAGCCGAACATCGTAATCGTTCACTACATAGATAGAGCTCGAAATACTGCTCTTCATTTTATAAACTATCTCGACCGGTCGAGTGATCGAGTGAGTGTGGAGAATGAAGAGACGGGCGGTTTGCATTTCGAGGTCAACTCACGGGTGGTTCCTCTGGCATCTCATTCGGATTCCACGATCCCACTGATCCCACATTGTCGAAACGATTCGCCATTCTCTGCAAAACATGGATGAAATCAGCGAGAGAATAGTAATCTTTCGAATGGAAATGATATATTTTTTCGTGATTTTATGTTTATATTTCGCATATAAACAGGAGATTCGGGTGAAATTCATTGATTTTCGCATCAGATTTCGTGAAAACATCATTGAGGCAAAAATTCGGAAGTGATATTGGGCTCGGGAAAATGTAGTCGTCCTGATGTCCTAATCTGAACACCGACTGCAGCGGAACTACACCGAAACATTTTACTGTTTTTTTTTTCATTTTTTCATCATTTTGTTTCCTCAAATTTTGTCTCCTTTCCACACGTCACGTTCGGCCTTTATGGTGAAAGGATCGAGTCACAGGGGCTAATGCACGTAGGGATCTCATTAAACGACAATGAGATGAATACGGGGAAAGGAAAAGAATATTAGTGTAAAGTCTAAGCCCGAGTAGTGGGCGTAGTGATGGGAATGCAAAATAATGTATGGATTCACCCGACCTTCCGAGGAAACGTCAAACGAGACTAATTTGGAGAGAGAAAGACAAATATCGATGACGAAGAGGTCATTAGTGGAGTGAGAAATTTAACAATTGGAAAACAAAAATAGGCGGGGGATTTATAGGCACTTTTATATTCTACATGAGTATCACCTCATCATGTCTTTCGTGTCCACCTCCATTCATCCACTGCTCTCCTCCTCCTCTTCTTCCATTCGATCTCTCTCCTCCACTCCATTCACTTCCTCCATGCTTATTATCCCATTGTCCATACGATCCACTCTGCGATCCACTGTTGTTCCAATTCTGTTGTTGTTGTTGTTGTTGTTGTTGTTCGTTCTGCCAGTTGTTTCGATTGTGTTGAGAGTGTTGAGAGTGGGAAGAGTGAGACGAATAGGGTTGCTGATGATGTTGATGATGTTGCTGCTGATGAGAATGAGAATGATGAGAGGAGTGCTGCGAGTGACCTCCCTCACTCATCATACCGTACCCTGCAAAAAAATACATAATGTTCAAGTGAGTCAAAACTAAAAGCCAATCAAAGCCCCCGCAGCAAGTACTTACCCCATTTCTGGAGCAAAGCGCAATAAAGACCGACTACGCCAACGCGTGATATCAACTTTAACAGCCCACGTTTCATTATGAGCTACAATATAGACTACAACTGAGTGGTAAACAATGAATACCTGCATAATACACGCATTTTATACAGAAGACTTGAGATTTCCCCGATAAACCCATGTGATCTAACTTGCATCTCGAACGAATTACTTTTTTGAGGCCATAAAACCGAATAGATGAACGCGATTAGGATGGCCAGCAAGTTCGGCCTATTTCTTTTATAACCTCTTTCATAACTACTACCAATTAGCCTACTTCCTCTTTCTTGCAATGCAAATAAAGTGTTTCGGGTTTTAACCTTGCTGCTGTTCATTAAAATATCCCGATTGTGTTCCATTCATCGTTCCTCCTCCAATCAATCGTCCTCCTCCCATTCCCATTCCACTTCCCATTCCTCCTCCCATCACGGCCGGTGGCGGAGTGCTCATCATACCCATCGTCTGTGCAGTCCATTGGGCATTCTGTTGAGGGTGCGACTGAAATAGAAAATACTCAGTATTTATTGTAATATCATGGGATAATGGGAAGGGTCCGTACTAATATCAGCACAATAGCGATAAGTTAGACGATCAGATTGATCATTGATAGCTTATGGATTAGGAAAGTGCACTTTGCACCCGAATATTCTTTCGCAATCAGCTCTCATTCTTTCTATCCACTTTTCTTTGTTCCGTTGATCTTTTTCTCTTCCTAATGCGATACTCGACTCCTAACTACTAGTATTGTGTGTTATTCTTAGCAGTGAGTCGTCATGACACCCCGACAATGTTCGTTATCCCTTCCCGAGAAGGGGAAAGAGCATTCACTTAGTTGGGCAAACAAAGAGACTCGTCTCTCTCTCAGCAGGCCTCCCCCTCTCTCTCGATCGATAATCCCCCTCCCGCTTACCTGCCATTGACTCTGTTGCTGCATCTGCTGTTGCTCCCAACCCCCATACGACTGTTGTCTTCCTCCATATCCACTGCTCTGTCTCTGCATTGTCATTTGTGGAGGAGGATGCGGAGGGGCGGCGATCATTTGGGACGGATCCCAATATCCGCCCATCTGAGGAGGGGGAGCCGCTGTTTGGGACGAGGTCATCTGAAGGGAAGTAATGGATACAGAGAAGGGAAGAAGGGACACTGACCATGGGGGCAGCGACAGGTGGAATTCCTCCTCGATTCATGTAGGCAGAGTGCATCTGCGGCTGTAATTGAGGAATGGAAGAGAACCGACCGTTTAATTGGGAACGTCGAACGAGGAATGACTCACTGGAGCTGCAGAGTAACCATTAGTGGGTGGATATTGGTGGCCTCCACCCATGAGTGGAGGCTGGCCATCGTCGTTCCACATTGAAAAGAAGGCAGACCCTGCAATATATTGAAATCCATTTTGGCATGGGGAAAGGGAAACATTCAATATGAAGGACGGAATTGATCCACGTATACGATCTCGGGAGGGGGAAGAAGGAATGGAAGGGAAGAAGGGGGAGGGGAAGGGGACGGGGCCTCCTTCCTCTCCCATGGTTACTGTCAGGTTGAGCGTACGAATGGGGGATGATCTGTGGAGAGTGGGGAAGGATATTCGGATGGAGGAAAGAAGAAGCGGAAGAAAGAGGAGAAAGTGGAGCCAATCGAGAGTGAAGAGTACAGCGGATAACGGGAAAAGAGGAAGAATAAGGAGAGGATTGGCGAAAGAGGATGGAACGAGGAAAAGGAGGAGAGAAGACGCCGGATTCTCCTTTCCAACTGCTAATCTCAGATGGACGAACGAGGTTTGGCCGGAAATGTGTAGAAAAGAGAGGAAGAGAGTGTGAAACGTTGCGGAAACAAAAGAGGAAATGGGGCGAAAACAAACGCGATCGGGGGATGATTTCCGTGAAGGAATTAATGGGATGGAGTGAGGTAAGTCTCGATCAGCTGAATCAAAAGAGGGAAAAGGGATGGGAAAAGGAGACGAAGTTCCTCAAACATGCAGCTATCGCGAAACAGCAAAAGGAAAGGAGGAAAACTTGAAATGGTCGCGATCGGGAGAGACACTGCCCAAAGCTACCGTAGTTTAGAGGTCAGACACACGCGCGCGCGTCTCTCGCGAGGAAGTCCCTGCCAGAGAGACATAGGGATAGTAGGGAGGAAAGAACGAGGGGGAGGGAACCTGCCAACACGCAAAACCTCGCCTCTATTCACTCCTTCCTACTTATTATTACTCGGTTTTCTCTCGATCAACTATTCTTTTCACGTTCTGTTTCATTCTTCCTATCCTTTCGCTTGATCAATTCTCTTTGCTCTTCTCTCGTCATTTTGATCACATTGATCGTTATTGATTGATTTCAGCCATGTCCGAGCTCTTGAGCGGCATCGGCAACTTGACCAAGTCTCTCACTTCCAATATCAGCACTTATGAGATCCGAAAGCTCAGCGAAAAAGTGTAAGAATGACTGATTTCCTGTTTTTCCCCTCGAATCCGTCAAATTCAGGCAGGGAATGGTGATGAACTACACAGAGGCTGAGCAAATGGTTCGAGATGCGACGAATGAAGATCCATGGGGTCCCACTGGACCTCAAATGAAGGAAATCGCTCATCTTACTTACCAGTAAGTCTTCTTTTTTTCTTTATTTATCTTGATTCATCTGTGTTTCATGAATCATACTTGCAGGTACGACAATTTCCATCAAGTGATGAATCTTCTGTGGAAGAGGATGTTTGAGGATAACAAGTATGCGTGGCGTCGAGTGTATAAGGTAAGAGAGATGAAGGGAGAAGCTACCGTAGTCTCGTTATCGCTAATTGTGCCTCTTATAGAGTCTTATGCTGCTCAATCACCTTCTCGCTCATGGGTCAGAAAGAGTTATTGCAGCCGCCAGAGATCATCAATTCCAGGTAGATACAATTCATGATTAATAGACTTCCCTTCTTCGATTCTAGGGATTCTAGGCCGATTTGGGCGGGGATATACATTCCACATTCCGCTTTTCTCGTCAATTCAATAGCTTTCTCGTCGTGTGAACGAAAGCGACAAACAAGTCGAATACACGATATCGACCTTTCATTTAATGGCATATAACCGTGTTTTCTCGATGAGTATGGGAATACGTCGATGGGTACGGTAAATAGATTCTCATCGTTGACGTCCATCTCATCTTTGGCTTCAGATGCGGTCACTCGAACACTACAAATGCACTGATGAGAAGGGAAAGGATCAGGGAATCAATAGTGAGTCTCTTCCATCCTCATTCTATCCTCTTTTCACCCCTTTCGCCCTGTCAGAATGCCTCTCTTTCTCTTTCCTCTTCTCTCTTTCCAAATGGAGTAGTGCGAAGTATCCCATCCATCCTGCGTCCGTACGATTGAGTTAGTGGGAAAGAGAGAAGATGGAGGGGAAAGGTCGGAGATCGCAACGAAGAGGGATTCCATTCCTCAAATGAAAAGTAGATTGAGAATAGCCTACTAGCTATGCTTCTTCCTCCTTTCCAGGTGGATGAAAGTGGAAAGAAAGGAAAAAGAGGGTATAATTGTGAATGCATGACTGAAACTGTCCTCCAGTACCCACTCATTTCTGAGTTTCACTTACGAGCGAGTTTTTTTCTTGGCTTTCATCTGAATCGTGTGAATGGGAAATCATCTCGTGTCAAAACGAGAGGGAGAGATGGAAGAAATAGGGGAGGAGAAGGAAATGTAGTCGTGTTCTTTTTCATCGATGTTTATTCCATTTCTCTCTGTGATCTCGTAGTGAAACACATGACGATTGGGGTCGAGATTGCAGGGAGGAAAGAGTTGAATATTTCCTAGTCTTCTCTTTCTTATCACTGGAGAAGCCATATAGATAAGAGGACGCTCGTGACGAGAATGATTCCATATTGCAAAAAGTGGATTGCAATAAATCGATACGTTTTGTAGTTCGTCATCGCGTCAAATTGATTCTCGAGATTATTGGAGATGAAGAGAAATTGAGAGCCGAGAGGAAAAAGGCCAAGAATGATGACAAGAGCAAGTTCCAGGTAAATTATCCATTTTTTATATGTTACTCTAAAGCATTGTTTTAAGTTATTTTTCTATTTCCAAGGGCGATACAATTTGCACATACTGGGATCAATCATTTTTGTTTATTTAGTCATAGTAGATCCTCCTTGCCTCCTGTAGCTTCTCTTGGTTGGATGACTAGGGAGAAACGAAGGAAAAGGCGATGAAACGAAGATGATTGCAGGGATTCTCAGCGGACGACATGAAGATGGGCAGAGGAGGATCGTATAACAGCAGTGAGTGAGAGATGGGAGACCATCAAGGAGATGAGACTCATTCAGGAGATCGAGATGATTCGTATGACACGAGAAAGCCATCTTTCGAGGAGGAAGAACCACCTAGGTAAGAGAGAGAGACAGAGAGAGAGATGGCCTCGGATCAGAGACAAGAAGAGTAATTAGTATCGAGTGGGCAAGGTCACACCCGAGTACCGTTGCATTACCATTCGGTTTAGGTTCAGTGACCTCCTGAAGTTATGAATACTTGAACTCTAACAATAGCCTTTACTGATCCAAACATCGACTAGACATGAGCTTTTTGAATAGCTATTGACTACGATAGTGCATGTCTGATTCCTTGAGGTCTCAATTCCAGGGACATCGCTCGCGAGGTGAATTCATTCTCGTTCCCCGCAGGAAAGAGGGAATCAAACTCGCCTGAACTCGGCTTCAGAGACGAGGTAGTGACAAACATGCATTAATTAGGACAGTTATGGGCTCACTAATGGCTCTCTCTGAGAATCGGCTTCATCTTTTTCCAGCCTGTCCCACTACCGTATGCTCATCTCGTCCTTACAGAGGTCTTCACATAAACACACAGCTGATGATGATGATTTCGGAGATTTCGCGTCAGCGAGAACGGGAACGAAGAATGGAACTCCCACTGTATCGACAGCCAATGTTCCCCGAATCTCCGGCCCCGGATCGATCCCGAGTCAGAAGGTATGAACATTCACGAGTTTATATCAGCTTTTCATAACACCAAACAGAAACCTGCATATAGAATGAGTAAAAGGATACAAGAGATAAGCGAATGATGGAGGAACTTCTCAATAAAATACAATTACAGATCGTGACTGTCCCCGCTCCTCAAAAGGATGCCTTCGACCTTCTAGGACTCGACATGTCCTCAACCACTCCCTCCTTCCCCTCTCCCTCATTCCCCACCGCCGCTTCCCTTCCTCGACCACCATCCGGAGGTCCTTCCCCCAATGGAAATGGGTCTCTGGTTGATGAGGTGTTCGGAGCTCCTCCTCCTTCGACGAACAATCACACACCTGCTAATGACCTGTTCGCGTGAGTAACTCTGGCACTAGGTCGGATGAGAACTTACTGAATGAGAACCAAATATTTCTTTCGCTTGTGTGGTAGGGAAACTACTGATTCAAATACTACAACACTCCAAAAATTTCTTCATCCAGTTGGTGCTCATCCGAATATTCTTATCAGACCTAGTGTCACATCTCTACTTCGAATCCCACTCAATCTCTCCCTTTACAGTGACTGGAATTCCGCTCCTGCCCCAGTGCCAGCAGCCTCATCCGGATTCGCCGATTTCGCCTCTTTCACTTCTCCAGCCCCTTTCACGTCTCCAGCCCCCGTAGCAGCGGCTCCCCTCTCCTTCCAGTCCTCTCCCACTCCCATCGCTCCCATTGTAACTCAGCTCTCATTAGCGTCCCGTTGACTGAGGAGACGGAGATAGATCGGAAATGACAGGGAGACTACCGTAATCAGACTGTATTATTTCAGGGTGGTGCTGATGATCTGTTCGGTCTGAACATTTCCTCTCCTCTGAGCGCAGCTCCCATCCAATCGACTACTCTCACTCCCTCGATGGGATTCGACTTCGGTCTCACTCCTTCCTCCACTATGACTGCTACTTCGGTGAAGCCTGCGGCAGCCGGTACGCCTTCCAAGGTATAATAGTTACATTTCAGCTAATTAAATTTATTGAAATTTTTATATTATTATTGAAATTAATTAATTATTTGTGCAGGTGGGAAGCACTTGGTCGGATATGGGCCTGATCAATCTCGACAATCTCGGATCGAAGGGAACGCCAACCAAGAGCAATGTTCCCATGAACATGATGGCTGCTAAGAATAACAACCAGAGTGAGTTAATTTTTTTATCAACCAACATTTTTATCTTGAGGGCAGATGCCAGTATCTCTTAATGCTTATTTCTGAAAGAGCACCAATCAGTCATATGGGTGCAATTGGCATTTAAGGATCTGAGATTACGGTAGATTGCCTTAGAGTACATGTGTAATATTAGTTCTATGAATAGGCCTAGAGCATTAAAGCGTCTAGAGAAATTGTACAAGTCTTAGAGTGAGAAGCTAAAGATAGAAGTCTCTCTGATTTCAGATACAAATCTCCCCTGGTAATCAAGACTAACGGAAATGCCCCTGCTTCTTCACTGTGATTCTGCTCATTCCTCGACCATATTGAACCCCATTTACGAATCAAATCAAGGCACTTACCCTAGAACCCACAGCTCATCACAAAGATATATCTAAGAGTATCATAAGCTATCAAAGTGTGAGACGGACCTAGTAGATCACAGATATTCTCTAAATTGTATCCAACGCTGTCCATTTGTTGTGCGCATGTGTCTTTTTCCACTATTGAGATATTTATCGACCAACCCGATTCTTCCTTTCCTTATAACATTTCACGAATAGTAATTAGTGTCTCTTTCGACACTCTCGTTCAAACGACGAACTGTATGCACTGAACCGCTTGCTTGCTTAGTTTCATCCGGCATTGATCAAACATAGAATAGTGATACCTTTCCGAATATATCAATATAAATTCTCATTTTAATCTATATCACTCCCGTTCCGTGCCTTTGTAATACTTTTCTCGACACTTTTTAGTATTTATCCAGATAAACAATTCTCCGCCCAGCGAAAGCAAATCGATCGTGCGGTGTTTGAGTTTATCAGTATACATTGGATGAAATGGAGGAGAGGGGAATAAATTCCCACTAGACATCGCATTCGTTACTTCTTCCTTTTCATACATCTATCACTCAATTCACTCTCCTTTTTGTGACCTATCTCCTCTTCTTCTTCTTCTCCTCCCATGAGTCTCTTCCCTCCCATCTTCTCTCCTTCTTCTCTCTTCTCCCATCTCGTCCACTCGATTCATTTCTTTCCTGGTACGCTTCTCATTCGACTTTACAGCTTCTCCCATGCTCTCCTTATTACTACTGTTCCTTTTCTCAATATCTTCACCTTCCAATGGAGAGAAGATCGTTCGAATGCTTCATTGGCACACAAACATCTCCTTGTGAGTCCCCCTCCCATTCCTCGTCTCTCTATTGTCCCTCTCTTCCAGATTAAACGACCTCAACGAGAATTTTCCCGACGTCGTCTACAAATCCGAAGAAGTCCTCGGTTTTCTCTGCAAGTCGTCGGTTCCGGCCTCGATTCACTTAGTTAGTCTATAAACTTGGAAGAGTGACGAGAGATGGCCAGAGACCCTACCACAAACCTCCCAAATTATCCCCTTTCGCTCTCTTACTCTCTTCGACCTTTGCATCTATGAGAACACTCTAAATGTGAGAAAGATAACAATTAGAGATGGCAAATGGCTAAGGGAAGTTAATTGAAGGTGCATGAGGAGCATTACGGTGAATGCGTGAGGAGGGAAGACGCAGTGACGAGATGTCCTAACCCGGGCGGTCTTTTCACTCTCAGCTTGGAAGCGTACGAGGCAGGATCCTATATTGTTACGTGTAAGCATTTCATCGTTGAAGTCCCCATTGGACTATGACCTTCACACTTCATTCTCACCTGTCATGGTCACTTTCATAGAGTCGGAAAGGGAACGGTCTAATCTATTGCATTGCAGCATACTCGACAGAGGACGATGATGGAACGGACGAGGCCGGTGGAGGATTCTGTGGTCAGGGATTAACATTCCCTGTCAATATTGCCGATGGACTGAATCCGCATCCACGTCAAACTGAGACTGAATCGCTCTTTCGAAATAGAACTGAGACTGAGGAGGTAAGATGAACCTATAACCAATTGAATAACAATCATTAAGGAGAGTGTACGTTACGCTCGAATAAAGCAGAAACTGGGACTTCTTGGAGTCAACGAGATCAATCGATATTACGTGGAGAGCCATAAGGTGGAAGGGGACGGTAAGCGACTTTTGGTTTGCTACTAGTGCTTGTACCATACAAAGTAGAGCAAAGATGAGATGGTACTAGATAAGATCTCAACACCGCTTTCATGTATCCAAGAGAGGGTATCAAAGGGGCCATCTATCTTCTAACGAGATGACGAGAGAATGAAAATGTTTTTGCTTGTACTTGGCGAGATTAAGTTGAGTGAAAAAAACAAAATTTATGGGCGGCCTTTCAGATTTCGAAGGGGACGTCGTTGACGATGGTCCCATGACCTATGCGAATCTCGAGAAGATCGACGAAGAAACTGCCATGATGGTCGCCACCCCATCGAATCTCACCAGTGATCCCGCGTACCCTATCCTGGGAATTATTATCCCACTGTTTATCATCATTACCATTGCAATACTAGGCATTATTGTCTACCGGCGGAATATCGCCCTATCCACCACCACTGTTGCCTACTCTAATCTATTGAATGAGGGCGATGATATTGCCCTACGGGAGCTCAATCCAGTCTGATACCATGTCATAAGATCTCATCATCTCCTTTTGTTCTCATGTTGTACACCAGGAACGCGTATGACTCGTTTGTTTGTTTGTTTATAGGCAAAGATCCCGTTTTAAAGATAAATATTGTTTAAAACGAAGAATCGATTGATAAGCCGTATCTCATAGTTCTGACCCACTTTTGTCTGACTACGCAAGAAAAGCTCTGATAATTGGAGTGGGGGACGGCGATAGGAGGGAAGAGGCGATCCTTGATAACTATATCACCCTCAAATTCCACTTTGATTTCCACTCTTGCATTCCCTCGAAATCATTGATTCCAGGTGGACGAATGGTCGTGCTGACCATTATTCTTCTGCCATGGATCATTTGGATATGCACGCCATCGGACGATTTTCTGCTGAAGTTGACTGGTCAAATGTGGGTTACACGCATTTCACCAAATATGTGAGTGTTTTCAGAGGCTTCCTGCTCTTTCTCTATTCTTTCTTCGGCTTGATCGCTCTTGGCCACTTATGGTTCCAATATCTAACTGGACAAATCCCTTGGCCAAGACGGAGAAGGGTTGGATAGTGATATGAGCTGATAGGAACTGATAAAGTAGTTTGATTCAGTTCTACTCTTTTCAAACCCCAGTTCAAGATGATTTACAATCGAGCAACTGTCCTTCCTCCTCGAGTCGGCGGAATAAGTGGTAGCAAGGGAAGTGAGAGAGAAAGATGAACACATCTGATTAGATCACTTTTCTCAGTGTCCTCCACTCCCACTTAGATGCTCTCTCTAATAAAGGAGAAGGCGAATCGATCTCACTCTCTTCTTCCTTCAAGCCAATAGCGATCGGACCTCTTCCGATCATATATGACATTTGCATCGTTTCCTCTACTCATAGGGTATTTGTCACTACTCTTACACGTTAAGGTCGCATCCTGTGCATGGTATTCCTTTTGTACGTTTCTTCGTCATCATGGCATCTTAGCTTTCAGGAAGAAAGGATTTGGCACCGAATTCGTTCTAATCTGCCAAATTGACCCCTAATCCTCGTCCTCATTGGTTTCTTAGAGAAGGGGAGGTGATCTTCTCCCCTCCATTCTTCATTTTCTCCTCTACTCTTCATCTCATTTCTTTTCATTTCTTCTACTCTTTCCCTTGTACTGATAACGACGCCCTAACAGTTCGTCACTTTGCGTTTCAAACGATTGACCTGTCACAGAGATGCGGCTCGCTTCTCTCCTACTACTTCTACCCATCTTCGCCGTTTCACTGAAGCGCAAGCTAAATGCGACGGAAAAGGCTGCATTGCATTCTCAGCAATGGAAACAGTGGATGGATGGGACGAAATCATCGCCACCCGCGAGCCCTCCTAAGCGGAAATACGGGCAATACGCACTGCAACTGCTACACTGGTCAACGAACCTAACCACGTAAGCGGGAAAGCATCATTCACTGAAAATTTTTTCTTTTAGATTCTTCGAGTTAAACGATCATAATATCACCATCGACTTGTACACTGAGGATCTCGCGATTGTGTGTCAAACCGAGGACGTCGATTCAGTCGTCCGATTAGTGAGTGTGTCCCCATCAGAGGCTTGCGAAATTTCTTGGCCTCTCATTCGCTCTATCTGACTGGCAAAAGAGCATTGTGAAATGATAGGTAGAGAAATTGTTGCACACCTCTGATTCCCTTGCCTCCCTCTATCTCAAGACCTCCTTTGAAGATCCCGGCGGCCATGGCTGATTCGTGTGCATTCGAGGGAGGCGTCGTCGCTCATTGTCCCAATTATCTTCGAGTTCCCCTCCTCTACGCCGATATTCGAGGCATAGGCGAATACGTGTTGACATGTGAGTGAACTTTGAAACTCTGTTCCTCTCCGCCAGTTCTCTTCCAAACCGAGGTCATTCGCCGTTGTTTTTGCACGCACTGACCTAGGAAAGTGGAATTCATTAGCGTTCCAACGAAACTTTTTTGCAGCGTTTTCGGATGGAACTGCAGAGGGAAAGCACGCTACAAGTGGAGGATTCTGCAAGGAAGGATTGAAGATTCCAGTAGCTATTGTGGGACGATCGAGGGATTGGAGTCGGTTCAGGGAAAAAGAGGAAAAGTCGACTACTATTCGTCCTCGTGAAGTCTTTCATTCAATGCCGGATGAAGACTCTTCATCTGTCCACTTCTTCTCATCCGTCTCAGTCACTATTTCTATGGCGATGCTCCTCTTCTTCGTTCTCCTATAAACAAATAATGAGCGTACATCTCGATTGGCCTTTGAAGGGAAGCCCTCACTCTCATATTTCTGTGTCTCTCCCTCTCCTTCTCGACATTTCCCCTCCCGCTTCCCCTCCCGTCCATCTACTCAATCTGGTGCCTCTCCCATCTCCCACTAATTTCATTCTGAACATGCCGCCTCCATTATGTCTTTGTCCTCCCCCTCCATTCACTCGTACTTTTTTTCTCGATTGTACATTCTCTCGCTTCTCCCTTTCCATGCTCTCGTCAACCATTCCATACCCAAGTGTCGTCTTCTCGTTATCTCACATTCATCTCTCTCTCCTCATCACTGATAAATCGTGCTGCATGCCACTGCTCTCATTCACATGCCATTCGACAACTCTTTCTCTCTTAGAATGGATTTCGAACGAAGAATGGCGGAAAAGGAGGAATTAGAAAGAACGAAGGAGGATCTTCTCCGTATGCCGGATGGCATGCACGAAGAGGTAATGAATGCATCCAATCCCTTCCCATCTCACTATCCCATCTCTTCCCCCATTTCCCATTCCCATCCATCAGGTAGCCCATCTCATTTCCACCATCGACTTGGCTCTGGATGCTCTGAATAAGGGATGGTATCGTCTCGTTCACGCTCATCGTCGAACAATCGCTGTTGGAATGGACGTAATCTTCGATCGTCTCGCTTCCTCCTCTTAAGTGTCAATTACAATACAATAAATTGGCTTCATTGTTGTACGAGAGGTAGACAGATTGCACACGAGAATGATGACAAGTGAAGGGGGAAGATCATGATGAAATGTTGAGATTTGTCATGGAAACGGCAGTTTTCTTATCTCTCCGCATCTTGCGATACTTGCGGAAGAAACCTTGACGAGTTGTCGGTTGCGCAGAATTCACCGAGAGATTGTCCGAGTTTGTTGACTGCTCACTCTGAAAGAATGGTAGTGAACTCACTGCATGAAACTACAGTAGTTCTTAATCAAGCACTAAGCGTGATATGCATGTTAAATATTCTCTCGTAATTTTAGTGGTTCATTGATTTTTCATCAATTTTTCACAAGATGACGTGAATGGTGAAAAGGACGAGTCAACCGACACGCGGCCGATAGAAATAATCGTCCGTCAAATGAATCATGAACATCAAAACATGTCATTTTGAATGAGAGAGGAAAGGCTCTTTCAATTGGATACTATTCAGAATGGCTAAACACTCACAGCAGAGATCTTTCTCGGATTGAATGTCGTTGATTTGGACAGTTGCCGATTGAGTCCAGATTGATTCGCCTGGAAATAGGATCGATCTACTTTCACCCTTACAAGTACAGCGCTCTTTCGATCCCGTATTCGAAATGACTCTCTCCACTTGACACTATCCCTCCCGTTGCCCGCATGATTAGAAACAACTTCTTTCCGTTTCGTCCCTCTCGGAGATCCCTCCCGTTGCCATATATAAGTCCCCGTCAATCCCCTCCATCATCATCCCATCTTCTTCTCTTCCTTCGATGACTCGACTCATTCCGATCTGTTTCGCTCTTCTTCCTCTCGTTCTCTCTATTCCCGTTGACAACGAAGTGGTCGGAGAGCCGGAGATCGAGTGCGGACCGACGTCCATCACCATCAACGCCAACGTTCGCAATGAATTCACTGGACACGTCTTCGTAAAGGTGAGTCATCACTTTTTCTTTCATCACTACTGCATCACTGTGGCTTTGTACTGTAAACTCTTCACAGAATTTATACCAGTGATTAGCTAGCCAAACCATGCATTCCTTTCCATTCATATATCTAATTCAGGGACTCTACAACGACGCCACCTGTCGCAACGACGCAACTGGCTCTCAAATCGCGACCATCTCCCTGCCATTCGACACTTGCAACGTCCAGCGTACTCGCTCTCTCAACCCTCGAGGAATCTTCGTCTCGACCACTGTTGTCATCTCCTTCCATCCTCAGTTCGTCACCAAGGTATCTGAGATTCATTCCTCATCTTAACAGCGTTGTCTTATCACTGTAACAATCGCATAGTACGTGCACCTTTAGCATTACTTTTCGTTCCTCACAATTCGTCCCCTCCCTATTCCTCCCCTCCTCTCCGACCACACTTCTCCTTACAGGTCGATCGTGCCTACCGCATCCAGTGCTTCTACATGGAATCGGACAAGACCGTGTCCCAGGATATTGCTGTCAGTTTTCTCTCCCCTTTACGCTCATACAAGTTTCAATTTAGTAATCATCATCATCTTTCCCTATCCAGGTATCCGATCTGACCACTGGCTTCGCCACAGTCGCAGTCCCTATGCCCATCTGTCGCTACGACATTCTCGAGGGAGGACCCAATGGAGAGCCCATCAACTTCGCCCTCGTTGGACAGCAGGTGAATTATCACTCAAGAACTGACAGGCAGGTGGCCTACCTGAATCTGCCCTAGTAAGTATTATACCACAGGATATTGTAGTCCTTCTAATAACTGGCCTCCCAGCGTAGTCTTACTGTTATAAAATCGCTTGCCTTCAACATACCTTTCCTTTTTTTACCTTTTACCCACAGGCTTTGAGCTTCTTTCCGAGTTTCCAATGCAACCTCCTCTTGCTCTACATCCTTTTGGAGTACTTGATTAGTTATTCCCGCTGCTCCTTCATTTACAATTCTTCTAATGGAGGAACAAAACCCACATTAATTCGTCGAGACCCTTTCTCTCTTTTCTCTCTATTTTGGGAACTGGAATAATTACTCCCTATGTTGGTTGATTCCCAAGAACAATTCTGCTAATGATCCATTTACCACGACAATACTAGGCCAAAGAGCGATATACTCAAATGATTGTTTCACTAATTGTAACGAGTACAGGTGTACCTCAATAGTGAAACTTGACAATTTCCCGCATCCAAACCCTAAAGTTGATTCCAGGATAAATATGTATATTCAGGTGTACCACAAGTGGACTTGCGAGTCAGAGACCATCGATACTTTCTGCATGGTCGTCCACTCGTGCACTGTCGATGACGGAAACGGTGATACCATCCAGATCCTCGACGACAAGGGATGCGCCCTCGATAAGTGAGTACACTATTCCGCACTAGTATCACCTTATCATACCATACATAATCGACGCCTTCAAGAACCTTCGTTGAATGCATGGAAAGTAGTCCCTCAAGCATCTGTTATCCACTACATTTTTCCTAACAATCCAAACCTTATTCAAAACAGCACACGTTTTTCAAAAGCACCCTAAGGTACTACATTCAGATTCGTGCTCAACAACCTCGAGTACCCTGCCGATCTCGTCGCTGGTCAGGAGGCTCACGTCTACAAGTACGCCGACAGAGAACAGCTCTTCTACCAGTGCCAAATCTCCATCACTATCAAGGTACATTGCCCTATATCAGCACTCTGGAATCTCGTACAGCCCCCTAAGGAGCTCACATAAGCAGCTCAAATCTGTGGAGTCTTCTTAGTAGAGCATGCGTGAGCGCAAGAAGTATCGTCACCGATCATCATCTATTGCCTACTCAAATCATCATCCTTCAGGAACCCAACGGTGAGTGTGCCCGTCCCGAGTGCTCCGAGCCCACCGGATTCAACGCCGTCTCTCTCAACGGAGCCACTGGACTCACCGAGCTCAACGCCGAGCCAGAGGCAGAACCCGAACCGACTACCACGACGACCACGCCCGCTCCTCCTGCTCCCTTCGTGAGTGACTTAACCTACTGCACTTCAGTAGCATAATCATCATCATCATTTACTCGCAAGTCAAGAGCCTGGCGGACAATGACATTCTTTCTCTGCACAATGTGTGCAATTTGCACCATAGTGCTTGGTTAACTCTTCACTACATCTCAGTAGCATCTTCAAGACACTCTCTCACTCGTTCATTACAGGCTCGCGGTGGTCGTCGTCCTGCTGGTCGTGGAAAGAGAGAGGTCATGAAGAGAGAGGCGCAAGCGGGAGAGGCCATCCTCGATGTTCGCGCCGAATTGGCAGCACTCGAAGTGAATGCCGACGTGAGTCATCATCGAATTAGACATACCATTGTCCCCCTCTCATTCATTCCATTCCTCCTTCCATTTCCGGTTGTTTGTCACTATCAATTATCATGTTCCTCTTCAGACTAATCTGCGTGCCCTCCTCCATCTCGCTGAGGACGGCTCTTCGCCCAAAGGATTCGTCGTGCGAGAGAAGGTTGCCCTTCCCTCGGTCGATTACTGTCTCTCGCCCTTCTCATTCGTTGCTCTCTTAGCCGTAGCATTCTTCGTTACCCTCTCCCTGCTCACTCTTCTCGTTGTCAATGTTAGAGCTGGAGCAGCACCCAAGAAGTGCACTAACTAGAAACCCACTTTCCCACTATTTATAGGTATTATTTCATCTAATAATTAATCTATTATCCATATCGCATTGTAGTTTAGATTTCATGGGTCGTTGCAATATTAATAAACATGTGTTTCTTCAATTCAACCACTCTTTCAACCTTCGGTATATTCTCGTTATATCGCACATCTTCCCCATGTTCTATGACTACTACTAGTTATTACAATGGTTCATCAATACTCGACTAGCAAGTGCCATGACTATGCCATTCGCTTATGTATCTTCACTACTCACATTCTTGATGGCGAGTGTTCCACCTGCATCGATGACCATGTAGCTGACGTCGTCTGCCAATTGATGAGCACTTCCCGACCTCCTCGTAGTCTGATAGATCTCACAGTAGTCGAACGTCTTCTGACCCACCGGAGAGCCTGTGATATCTAGAACTTCGCAATTACTATGCAGTCTTCAGTATCCTCTCCTTTTATGGCAATGCCAATCGCAAGTTGAAGCATTACTGATCACCAATTAAAAATTCTTTTTTTTTGTTTACGATCACTTATCGGTTATCACTTTTACTTGTAATATGTGGTTGTCTTCTCACCATGGGAACTGCCCGAAGATGTCTCCTTTCTCTTGTACGTTCTCTGTGGAAGTGGAGGAGGAGGCGAAGGGACGCGAGTGGGCGTCTTATCAGAGGTCACACTCTCTTTAGAAGGCGTTCGGTTCTGGAAATGGAATCATTGAGGTATGTTCTTATGTTTCTATAAGACCCTAACCTTAGGATAAGAGAGTATCTAACTATAACTAGACTATCCTAAAAGATAAGATAAGATATAACTCACAACCAGTGTCGACGTGCTCTCATGTCTCGGCAGCGTTGGTGCATCTTCCAAAGGTGGGCTCACTGATCGATCCCGTTTCACAACAGTGATTTGTGTGACCTGATGAGACACCGTGTATAACAAGCAATATCGTTTATTCAGTTTCGTTTCGAGTTTCGTCTCTTATTTACTTTGGACTTGGTGTCGGAAGAGAGAGAATCATTGGAGGAGCGAGTCGATTCCGATAATGAAGTCGAGTTACGAGATGCGAACATTCCCCTCAAGAAGCTGCCCTTTCCTTCCTTCTCCTCCTTCTTCTCCTTCTCCTTCTTCGTCGGGAGCAGGACGGTCGAGGATGGAATCGGATTCTCACAGTAGATTTGATTGGGATCGACGGGCAGCTGGAATGAAATATTAATTCCCGATCTAAACTTCCCGTACCTACCCTCTTCACTTCCTCCGCTTGTCTCTGCGTCTCCTTTATCTTCATATCTCTCATTTTAGCCATAATTGGATCCATACCCTCCTCTCTTCTCTCCGCTTCAGCATCCTCCTACAATCGGACCACCTAATTCGATAGTTAAACTGCTCACTTACTTTGACTGGATTGACATGATAGCTGTGGGTTGTCTTGTCCCCATCGTATTTCTGCAATGAGAGAAAAGGAAGATCACTAGTCAGTTTACGATGCGCATACCGAGAATGATCCTTTGACTGAACTGGCTAATCTCTTGGCTAGGAGGGCGCCCACTCCACTCCGAGCACTCAGTACATAATCAGCTCCTGGTCGAACGAGACCCGCGATGCGAGGCTTCTCGTCTCTCTCAACAAAAAAAATATTTTTGAAAATCAAATCGAAATCTGATATGAATTGTTCGTTCCATGAGAACGTTTTCATGTGATCGTTCAATATTGATATGTGTTTTGGAGAAAGAATAAAATATTAGGAGAAACAAATGCGGTGTAATGTTGAATAATTGAATAAATGAATATGTGAAATCAGTAAGTAGATCGTTACTTACACCGAGACCTTGCTCATCCAGAAATCTCGCATTGACCGTTTCATTCAGGAACGGAGGAGGCATTTCTCCAGAAGAATTCATATCGTCCATAGCGGGATGCCAGTTGGGATGGAGACTCTGGAAATTCACAATTTAGCAAAATTGTCGAATCTTTACAAAAACATACATTGGAACAGATTAGATGGGAACGGCCCAAAAAACGATTTGGTCTAAAAAGAAAAAAAAGTGACCTGTTCACTCCTCTTGTGTAGTCTCTCGTTGGCTGCGATGGCGAGGGCGCCGGTACTCGACGATTTCGCGAGATCCGACTGTAAGGAAGAGAAAGGGAGGAGTGATGCTAATGACAAGTGAGGGGAGGCAGTACTCTATCACTCCCCCATTTCCGTCTCTCTTCCTCCCTCCCTCTCTCCCTCCCTCCCTCCACACATATCACAACAATTGCCCTTGATGAACACAAAAAAGAGAGTGAACTGTATCATTGTTATCGAGAGTGCCAACTACTCACTTGAGATACGGTAGTGCGTGGTTTGAATGAAGAGATGAAGTTCTTGGCCCTCTTCCAATTTTCGTATCTCTCCATCAAATCATCCCCTCGATCCGTAAATTCCATCATCGAACGCTGTTTACTGTAATGGTCGATAAGTGAATAACAGGAAGAGGAACTATTTTTGGCCGATCGACGCCTTTAATGGAAACTTTGTATGAGCAGACGGATTGAAAATGGCTCTAGTCCAATAAAAATGCAAAGGATGACTGATCAAGGTTGATCACGTGAATGACTTGAGCTTACAAGAAAGAAAAATGCTGAGCATCAAGCGCATTTTGTACCTCAGATTATGTTTTCTCTTGATGAACGAGGAATGGGTATTGCTTTTGACTGAATTATCACTCCTTCTCCTTCCTCCTCTCTCCGGTCCATTCTGTCCCGATATATCACTTCCCAACGATGTCTTCGATCGTGACCTTATCAACGCTGGTACTTCCGGACCGGCAAAAACACCTCATTAATTAACCTCATTAACCGGCTGAGACAATGCGACTATTCATAGCGTTCGCTCTCCCTCACTCACTTTTATTGAAGTCGTATCGCGAGAGATTGGCATAGTTACGATTGGAAGCTACACTTGATGCCTCTAAATATGAGTTATTAGAAATGCAAAGGAATAAATTCTAACCGTCCATACTCTCCCATCGATCGGGACTTCCCTTTCGATAATCATGCTCCTCTTCCATATTTGAAATGGATCGAAAACTCGAATCTCGACTGACTCCTTTATTTAGAACGATAAAGCGCGGCATCTCTTGGAATGCCTTATAACTAGCTACTGAAATTAATCATATATGGTATTCTAACAATAGAAGCTCACATGACATTGTGCGACAAATTTTATCTACTGCAGGTAACTCGGAGGCATAAAACATACTGAATCAACATTTGTTATTCTACTTATCAATCGATAATCTTACCCGGACTTCGACTTTTCCTTATCAAAGTAGAGTGAATTCATATTCCCGTTTGGTTTGGCATTGAATACCGCATTAAAGCTTTCGGAGTGAGTTCGACTGGCTATGTTCTGAATGGATCGATGTTGACAGATGTACTGATAAATATTTACTTATAATAATATTATTGTTATAACTGAAGAAATGTATTGACTCAATAACCTTTTTGAGATGTGGTTCCTCATTAATCCTCTTCCCTATCCATTCTCCCTCTGTTCCAGCTGTTCTATTGAGATAGAGCTGCAATCCACTCTGCAATCACTCACTGTTTTCAGTCGAGGAACCTCTCTCTCTCCTTTCACTTTCCATCTTCTCATTCGCAGTTTTTCTTCTCTCTCCTCGCTCCCAATTGAAACACGCTGTGGCTATCCTACCATGGCTCATCCATTCCCCCTATCTCTTATTAAATTCTCTCACTTCGTCTCCATTTCTCTCTCTAAGCCCAATTGTGATTTATGCATTCTCTCTCACTGTCAATTCGATCGACTTGATAACGATGGGCGAATGATCCCATTCCTTCCGTCCCCCATATTACTCCTCCCTCCCTCCTTTCCTTCCCCTCTCCCACTTACTCGACTCATTGCTTTCTCGAGTAACTTGTAGAAGATATCAAGTCGTGCACATTTGAGTGAATAACAGTTCGATGAAGATTCAAGAGCAGACGTAGCAAAGGAGAATTTGACGGGAGTCCGAGAGAATATTCGGATATCGAAGAGTGACACGCAAAGTACAATCTCTTGAGGGCGACCGTGAACAATGGCTAAGTGCGAATTCTGGAAGAATTAAGATGAATGATATCAGAGAATCGGAGATCAAGGACAGACAAAGTACAGCAGAAAGAAAGAGAGAGATAGAGGTGGTGTAAGAGTAATGATAACATTGGCTCGGACCGGATATGGGATGGACAAAATGAGAAGGGTGAAGGTGAAAATGGGGCGAACGAAGCAGAGAAGAAGAACTCACGTGGAGATGCAATCGAACCTCCTTGCAATTCGCTGCTCTCGACCCTTTTGGTGCAGTCAGTAATTGCATGAAGAAACATTGACCTGACCGATCAACGATTAGAGAGAGGAACAAGCTAGATTTAACTTCAAATCGAACTATTCACTTTGTCCACAAGCATTCCTGATCCACGATTCCCAGATGATTACGTTCTTCACTTCAGAAAAGGCCAGAATCAAGACTTGTTCCTTTGTGAGAACAGCCAATGTATGCGACTGCTTTTGCAGCTCAAAACCTACAAATATAATGCAATGCAATATTTATCAGTTTCGCTTTTTGGGATGATCATTTATTTTGAGTGGCCAGTGAATTGGTCTATTTTCCTACAAAGACCTACAGAGATCAATCGATTTCTCTGTCATCGCATCGCCACTTCGAAAAGGTGATAAACTTTGATTGAGAGTGTCTACGGAACGAGGAGAAGATCAACTCACTACTCTCTAATCCGAGATAGGATTGAAGCGACACTTGATACTTGTAATGGGACGTTCTCCTTCTCGAGGCGTTCTTGTAGATAACGAAGATCGGAGAGGAGAGATCCGATTGCTTCTTGCACACAAAGTAGCGACTTGCCCACTGCAAGTGAGAGATGGAGTGACTGGTGAGAGATGGCTATTCAATGGACACATCTGGTCTCCAGACGGCATAAAAAGTGATGAGGAAACGAAAGATGACGATGTGATTTATCTGCTGAGACTACAGTGAGGGCGTTGACTTACCGACTTTCCCCGCAATAGTTTGCCGGGAGATTCGATGGAGAGGCCGTTGGTGTTGAGGTCCACGACCTCCCGCATGTCACAAACCGCCCGTATCGCGTCCGTATTTTGTTCACTTTCCGATACGTCAACAAATCTGAGCGGTACAACATGAATTATGATTGGTAATTGGGGAGAAGAATAGATAAATGGGGAAGTAAAGTGACGAAAGGAGTGAAAGGGCTGATGCAGCCAAGATGAGAGAGAGGAAAAGATGAAAGAAGAGAGAGAATGGAAAGGGAAGAGACGGCGGCCGATTTGGGTGATCGGGATAGTGGAAGAGAGTGGGAGAGTGAATACACTCCTTGTCTAATCAATGCAAAGGGCTATTCTCTACTACTTGAACAGATGAGAATAAGGGTTTAATCACCT
Organism: Pristionchus pacificus; assembly: GCA_000180635.4. Lineage (NCBI taxonomy): Eukaryota > Metazoa > Nematoda > Chromadorea > Rhabditida > Neodiplogasteridae > Pristionchus > Pristionchus pacificus. Next base: position 6,638,564 of record CM026580.1, read on the forward strand.
GATTGAGTGAACCATCGTTGGTCGTTGATGAAACATAGTCGATTGGCCCTTCCACCCCATCCACTTGCTCCACCCTTTGAAGAGCTGTTTTCTCTCCCGAATTGGTCACTAAATCTCGCCTGATTATCTCGACCACTCACTATCCGTTCCTTTCTCAATTTATCTTCTACGTTTTATTGCCTTTTCTCTCAACTCTTCTCGAATTCACACTATTTCTCTTCTCTAAAATACATTTCAACGGCTCCTATTGATTACGGGCCGTATCCCAATGGAAAGGGAGAAAAAAGAAGCTTTCTGAATCCGTCTCCGAATCCTCTTCCTCTTTTCGTTCAGAGAAGACGTTTTCCCTCGGAGATTCATTCAATCCGATGCTCTTCTCCCTCATTGTTTTGGAATGCACAATCTTTTGAATGGGAAGGGAAGCATGAGAAAGGAGTCGAGAAGTTTGGGGATGACTTGTGGGGCTGGGTAATCTTTTCCGCTGCAGTTTGTTTCTCTATCGGACGGGTCTTCGTGAGGAGAGGAGATAGGAGGGGAGGGAGAGGAAGAGGAGGAGGGGAGAGGAGGGAGAGGAGACTCAAAGGAGGCGGCGTCTTCTCTTGTCGTCTTCGGGAGAAGCAGTAGGAGGAGAAGAAGAGGATTCCCTTCTCCCGTCGGAAGGATGCAACCACCACCCAATACGAATGCATTCAACCAGCCTCCAGCAAAGACATTTGACCATTCGGTTCGTTATTCATACAAACTTCTACTGTTGCTTCCCATTTTTTGTGCCGCTTTTTTTACTATTTAGAAACTGGAATAATGCAGGCGAAAAGTAAACAAAAAAGAGACCATTGCAGTTGGTGCTCAAGGGTGGATTCTTCGCTCATTTCTGTCTCACTTCACTCGTTTTTCTCTCCAAATGGACTCCAAATGTCTACGCTTTCTACAATGGATTCCTCATCGCTGGCTTCTGGATCGCCTGTACTACTGCTCATATCGATCTGACGTTACTCAAGCTAATGTGAGATATCTTCTTCTTCCATCTCCCTAATTATCCATTCTCTCGCAGGGCAATGGAGGGAGCGGCAGCTGTACTCGATATCTTCGTTGTTGCCATTTACTACAACGAGAGTCCCAGATCGGGTGCGTTTCTCCCTCGTAGAGTTTGGAAAACAAATTTCCGAATATTTGGGTGATAGTCAAATCGCTTCGCTCTTCTCATACTAAGTTATACCTCATAAAAAAATGCCGTCCATCAACTAAATATTTTAAAAAATTGTTTTCGACACTCTACTCCATTGTGGCTGGAGTAAAAGAATCCGCCTTGACGTCGTCCACTTCAGGAGCTGACGTCTATCTCTTCTGGGTTTTCGTTATCCATCTCCTCGCTCGATTCGGACTGATGTTCACCATTTCTCGCATTAGAAAGGTTTGAGAGAGAAGAAGAAGCACTCAACAAAGAGGGAGAGGGAGGGAGAATCCATTCTTCGCTCTTCCCTAGGGAATTAAGACTCAATTGTTTCAGGAGAGGAAGAACGTGATGGATGGAGGGGCGACGGATCCAATGAGAGCTGATTACCAACAGGTGCAATCGTCTATGGGACAACTCCCTGCTCAGCAGCAAGTGGGATACGACTATGGTCAGCCAACGAAGATGGAGCCTCTTCCCGATCTCAGTCGATTCGCCCCTACCAATCCCTACCACCACCAGTGAGAAGTTGTAGCTTCGCTGGGAACTGGAGCTTGAGTATAGCATATATTTATTTGTGGGAGAGTGAGAGTTGTACATATAGCGACATATATTTGTGGGATTTATACGATGATAAACTATTTGGTTAGAGAAATGGCCCTTGTGATGAGCATCCATCGAAATACATTGGAAAGTGTTCTCCTATCAGTCGTTCGTTCCTTGGGATGCATTCCTCCCGTGTCTTGACCATATGAGACATCGTACGAATTCTTTCCTTGCTTGGTCACTTGCATCTCAAATATGACACTCATTCTCATTCCCCAGTCTAGTCGTCACCGTTTTGGAAGGGAGATTCACCATTACAGCTTTGACTGCGAGGGAGCTATTCATTCTACTCGAATGGGCTTCAAGTCTGTGTAGGCAAATGTGTCTGGCTACATATATCTCCAAGTCCTCAGCCTGAATAGAATGTCTTGTGAATCTACTCCTTCTTCCTTCTCCGATTACCTTCACTTGCCCCTTATGCTTCCTTAGAATAGACTCATTAGGGAAGATGTATACTCCGTGTCTATTCATCTGAATCGCCATCTCCTCAAAGAAGTGAATGGAGGCGAAGGAAGTGAGAGGAGAGGAGCAAAACAAACCTGGAGGGAGAGCTTCTTTCCATGAAGAGAACGAAGTTTACTGAACTCGTCACCCGTTTGCGTCTCCAGCATTATTGTGTGATTCTGAATGAGATTAGGAGAGAGAAAGGGAGGAAGGAAGGAAGAACGGGAGCCTCAACCTCAAACTGAAAACTGAGAGCGACAGTGCTTGTATGCAAATGGAAGATAACGGCTTCTTTATGGAACTGAGTACTCCATTTTCTGCAATTTTTGTGGTCGATCATCAAAGTACTGTAAAATTACCGGTAAGGGAAGTGAAAGTCGTTGGTCTGGAATAAGGCGATTTTGCCGAACTTGGATAGACGAGTGCTCATTACAAATGTATCTGCAAATGTGCTGTTACTGTGGGTAATATCAATTGTATACTTTGATCAAATTGAGTATGGGTCGTGAATACTCCCTTCTTCCATGTTCCTCCTTCTTCCTCTTGAAATGCCATCGTCGGTTCGACCGGTCCCATGAATACCTGAGAATACACGCAATCTCTTCCCCCATTCTAGACATGAAATGGACCTCTTCCACGGGAACTTTGAGAGATACGAAGAGGAGTTCGCCCGTGAGTTCGAATGAATCCATCTCCTTCTCTGAACGGAGATCTCTCACCCATCATATATCCGAAGACTCAAAACAACTATTCGAACTATTCAGAAATCATGCACTGTTCATCCTTTTATGAAAACGAAGCTCAGCCATCCGTGTGGGAAAAGAAGGGTTCATTCATCAATACTTACCTTTGTGAACCAACCACGATCCACTCTGTTTCTTCCTCGAGAAAGTATTGTACGATTTGATATGATACACGAGCCCGATCATGCTTTCGTTTTTCATATCGATCAGATGAGTCGTAGCCATGATTGATTCGACAGTCTCTTCTACATGGGAGACAGGATGCGGATGGGAGTGGGTCACAGCGGTCTCGGCGAGGAGGGCTGCCTGTAATACATGTTCTAGGTGATGAGAACATTCAGAATATAACCGACTGGTTGAGAACAACAATTCGTAAACTTTGTATTGAATGCAAATTAAAAATAATACTGTGTTTTTCAAGTATGTTATAAAATCACAAGTCAAATCATTCGTATGATCATCCTCAACCTTCCAATAAACAAATATTTACTTTCACTTCCTCATCAGTCTTCGCTGTTTTGATGGTCGCTTTTTTCTTCGGTTTCTTCTTCGTCGGACTCTTCTTCTTAGTGACCGGAATGTGCTTCGTCTCTACGTTCAAACGACGCAATTTGGCACTGTAGATAAATGGGTTTGCCTGCCAGCAAAAAGGAGACTAACACGAGGGAAGAATTCGTACTCCCTGACAGCTTACTGATTCGTCGGACAGAACTTCCCTTCCTTGGGGTCATCAAATTCATGGACTTCTTAGATCGAAGAGACGAAGTTTCTTCGTCTTTCTCCTCTTTCTTAGGGTCCATATAGTCGAAACTATAGAGATAATCTGCAATTAATTCAAGTGAGAAATAACCTGCAATATGACGTAGCTGTTACCGAAACCGAATATTTCTAACAAAAGAGAAATTATCCCTTGCATTCCTTGCAAACCGACACTTTTAGCACGGAGATCCCAATCCCCTCCCTAAATCCCGCAGACATTTCCCGCAGATTACAGAATAAATATGTATATGTTCTTTGTAAACCTGCATCTGCAATGGAGAAGAAGTGTTCGAGTTCTTCCGTAAAGACCTCATGAGTGCTGATTACTCGAATACTCTGCAGAAATGTTGTCACTTCAATCTGAATTCCGGGAAAGAAGAGCATCTTGTTCCTAGAAGGATGAAATATTCCCATTGACGTTGCTTCTCACGCAAACTTTCTCTCGCTGCACAACTGCCAGAATGAGAGATTTATGAATTCACTCGTCGACGTAAGCTCATTTTTCTTCTCGGAAGTGGAGGTCAACTTCATCGTTGAGAGTGTCCATGTTTTGATGAGACTTTCGGTACACAATGATAATATCCCTTTCACCTCAAGATTGCATTCGTACTATCGAACAATGGATGCGTTTACCTGAATCAGATGATCGTACAAAGTAGCGTCTATCTTATCACATTTCCTCTCCTCTATTAGAAGACTCCACTAAAAAACAGGAATGAGAGATTATTAACTATACAAAACAGGACCCGTTGGATATCCGCCAACCAGTGTTGAATTTTCTCTCTCGTTAGTAGAGGTTTTTCTTCCTCTAGCCATGTCCTGATTGTATTCGCCACACGTACATCCGAAATTTCATAGAGAATCTCGCCATTCACGTAGCGTTCCCACTAAATAATGAGGAAGTGAGGTGATAAGCTGATTCGATATCAAGATTTAATTCCATAAATAATAATACAATATGTTTTGTAAACCCCACTAGACGATTCCTTGAAATTTGATAAAATAAAATGAATCCTTCAATGATAATCATGTTAACATAAAAATCCGAAATTTCTGAATTTTGCGAATCTCAAATTTTCAAGTAAAGAGAAGGTGAGCAGACAGTAATCAAGTCTCGACTTATTACACAAAAATAATTAGAGCGCGGGAATCATATTCAAATATAGGACTGACCTCTCTCCTCTGCGGTTCAGGAGTTAGAGAGAGATAGAGTGCTATAGGAGTGAGTGCCACCGATTGATTCTTTCTGTCTAGCTAATTATGATATGCTCCTTTTTTTATATTTCTAGAAATAAACTAGAAAAAGTTTTTTCATTTAATGTTGTGTGATATTTTCGTATATTTTTATTTTTTAGATGTTTTTTTCCAGGAATAAGGCTGGTGAATCTAACAGTACATATGACAAAGTTCGAAATGATTTCTTCGATGCACTTGGACGCGCGGGAGGCGAAGATGGTATGGTGAAAGGAGAGGCCGTGAGTTCATAACGATACTAAATTATATTATATAGAAATTACAACGACCTTATTGCAGATGGAGGATTTTCTTCTAATGAGCAATCTACTTTCCAAGTTCCGTGAAAATTCCATTAAAGAGGACAATCTTACAAACGAGGAAACGGAGAAGTCAGTTTATTGTTAATACAATTCGAATTTAAATATATTCAGATAATCCGTGATTGCTTATGGGAGACCATTCTTTGGATTGAACGCAAAATCTCTCATATTCCGGCTACATATTCTCAATTAATTACGATAAAATCGCGTAAGTAAAGATATTTTTTAATTATAGAAAGAAAAATTGAAACATGTATGCCGGCTGCATGAACTTGAGAATTTTTTTTAGCATTTTACCCGAAATTCTCGAACATTGCACGTCTCAGTCGACAAAAATGGCATTTGAAAATGTCCTTATTTGCGAGAAAACTTATGGAGGAACTGGTGAGTCGATATTGTGGATTTACTCAAATTATAACATATGTTACAGAAAATGGCTCCGTTTGACTCTTTCAATGAAACCGATGATAATTCGAAAGCAATCGCAGCTTACGACTCCAGAATGTTCGAAGAATATACCCTCACCGACTAAGAATGTTGACAAAAATGCTTGAAATCCATGTACCTATTATTTATTTGTTATATTATGTTACCTTGATAGACTTGGAATACAAATAATAAAATTTTGTGCGAATTAGAGAACATTCATAATTCTCACCTGAGTTTCCTCCCAGTAGTCTCCCTCACTGCCTTTCGACCGCTCAGAGACACTCATAGACTAGCGAGTGCACTCATCCATGTTATTGTTTAGTCAGTCTCAATCTAGGGCCCAAGAGAGGGTTAGTAATTATGCTTTTGGATTCCAAATCAAACTTTAGAAATTAAGTAACCTAATATAACAATGATGAAAATGCTTCGAATCGGGACACTGCCTTTCTTCTCTTTGTTCTCAATCACTCACGAATATCGGAGGAAAAGGATCACGATGAATCAAACAATTCACTTATTCGCTTTCTCTCTTCCTGAAGCTGATGATTAACTATTATAGTTTTAGCCAATCCTATCACCGGAAATAATAATAAGTATATAGTGTAAAATCGAGTATGGCTGAATCGTTTTGTTTTTTTTTCAACCAATGTTGAATGATCTTTCTTTTTTATTCTTCTTTATCTTACTATGGATGATTGCATTCAAAGAAATTTAGAAGAAAAATATTTAAAGGACTCAAGCGTATTATATACTCAGTTTTCGATAGTTTGTGTTGTGTGGCCACACAGTGACCGATTGAAAAAGAGGTTTTTTCCTCTACCCCGTCTCTTCTTCTCAACGATTCTCCGTAAAATGGTGATTAAAGTTTTATCAACGTTTAAGTTTTAAATTTTATTAACGTGTTCGTGATTGTGTCGTACTTTCCTAACAATGATTACAGGGTTTCGACGACTCAATTGAGTAAACGTCAAACAACCGCACCATTGAAGCAGTGAAGGTTGTTAGAAGTTATTATTCAGTTTATGTTAAAATGCTAACTGTCAATCATATTTTATTTTGTGAAGTTGTGAACAACCTCTTTAACAAATTCTTTGGAAATATTTATTGGAAGCCAGGGACTGTGAAGTATCATAGTAATAGACGTTTGAGTAGTCTAAAAATGAGAATGAGACTGTATCACTGTGTGTAAATAAAAACAGCGAGTAATTTCTTTCTCTCGATTAAAGATCGTATGTATTGCTTCAGAAATTCGATATGACGAGTACATGGAATCCGTCAAAGGAAGAAGTTAGACATTTATTATTTGATTCGCTGAAGAAAGCTGGTTCAAATAATCCTCAAATCGACGATTTAATCTTCGGAGTGAGTTTATTTTCACAAAATAATCGAAAATTCATATTGTTTTCAACTTACCTCAGTTTTTTCAGACAGTTCATTTTTACGGAATGAGCTGTTTACTCAAGGATCGCTTCCCCGATACTGATTTCAGAAATCTTACCGATGAGGAAATAGACGTTAGTGTTCTATGTCTTTATGAGTTTACATTTTCTTGTTTCCAGATTATTCGAAATTGCTTATATATTCTCATCATAAGATCCAAACATTTCCAAGAAGCATATCGGGGAAACGCGACGGCGCGATACGATATAGAGCAAGAAACTTGGAAGTATATACTGATTATTTTTATTAGTAATAACAATGTATTTTTCAGCAAAATGTATAATGGATGTGTTCACTTTCGAATTGAGATTTTACCCGACATTCGCGACCACTTATCACGCAACGGAACTCCTGTTCAAGTCAGAGATGTTATCGAATACTTGCTTCATTTTGAAAGAGACCTCAAAGTGCGATTGGTAAGTCTCTGTTGCTTCCGAATGTGATTAAAAACGTAAATTTCAGAAAATCGCGCCATTTGATGATTTTTACCATTTCCAATATAATGCAGATGAAATAATCGCTGCATACGATGCTAAAATGCTCAGAGAATATAGCCTCGGTGATTGATTGTTCATTTTTGAAATGAATAAATTCGGATTACTCTAACAAGAAAGGTGCAATATTTCAAGTTAGGGGAATGTTTTCTTTCTGAGCTACCGAAAGAATGAGAAAAAACGAACGAAAGAAAGATAATATATGTATTTCTCACCTGAGTTTCCTTCCAGTAGTCTCCCTCACTGCCTTTCGACTGCTCAGAGTCGAAAGGAACTTGTGAACTAGCTAGTTTACATCCCCACAATTATTGGGGCCTTCTCAATAGCAGCAATTCTGTCATGAGCTCCTCAGAGACTATTAGAAATGTCTTTATCGGCGTAATGAAACAATGGTGTGAAATGGCTCTCATTGGCAATCAGTGATACGTGCTCTTAAAGGAGCACTGGAAAAGGGATAGTAGAGAAGATATAAATGCATTAGTCATCTTCTCTGTGTAGACATGAACTGAGTAGACTGAGAGAGGAGGGAAACCTCTTTGACGGTCGTAGACCTTCTTCCTTCTTCTTCTCTTCGCCGTCCGGTGATATCGATCGTTTGAGTGTTGAGGGCCTGGACAAAGAAAAGAAAGGAGAAAGAAGAGATAGAAGCACACGGTGTATGATAGATACTCTAGACTAGGAAAGCAAGGAAATACTGTGATTGAGCATTAGTTAGGTGGAAATGGGTGGGGATTGTGCGTGAAATGGTTAGACTCCGCCGTAGGAAATGAACTCATGCGGGGCTTGATGGGTGAAGAACTCATTCCAATCGACGTCTTTCGAACTGAAAAGAAAGTGAAGGGATAGGAGAAGAAGTGATAGGGAAAGAAGTGCCCGTTGGTGAATGAGGCAAAGGTATCAGAAAGAGAGATCAGAGGGATGGAAATTATTCGATTTGGGCGGGATGATGGCCGAGGGTTCCACGCGCGAATAGATCAAATGAGGGCACTGACATGTGAAGTCGTGAGACTGTCGATTCTGTGCAGAATGTATCCGTCTTGTAGTGACACGACTTGTGACACACCATCTTGCAGTCTGGAAATATCAAGGATCAGACATTTGTCATATAATTATCTAATTTTTTTCAGTGCAAATATTGACTGTTGAAGTGCGACTGTATCTCACCTCTGCATTGGTAGGCCTGCTTGGAGAAGCTCCTGCCAATTCGGCCTTGACACACGTTGCACAGAGCGCCGCTGAAAAGATCCTATAGTGATTCAAAACATTTTGGCATACTAACTTGAATGTCATCATGTGTACAAGAAGAGAATGAGTGAAAGAGTATCTGACTAATTATATAAACATGCACAGAAAGATTATTGTTACCCCTTGATCTTTACGGCAACGAAGGTGTGCTCGTTGTAAATGTGCAGTTTCTTGCCCTTCTTCAACAATCGAACCGCCTCGGGTTCATTGAGAATATTTGGGGGAATAAGGAAGTATCTGCAATTAATTAATTGACTCTCATCTGCTGTAGTCTTCCCTTGGATTACACATCGGAAAGAGGGAATACAAGAAGCTTGGCAGATTCAACCAACTTTTTCTCCGATCCATCAACAATCTCTAGTAGTAGAGTGCTGTGCTGGTAGAGGGACATGGTCGATTCGCCCGATCGGCCTCCCACTGAGGTCGTCTCGAAGTAACGACGGTTCTTGCCGTCCGCACCTGACATGAACATCATTACTTTTAGCTCAACTACATATATAATTGTAAAAGTGCATTTTCATCATTATTTCTCTTCTTTCTCCGATTTCAAACAGGATTTCTGTAGTATAATATGAGTAATATACCAGCCCATCTCGTCTGTGAGTGATCTCTGCTAGGTGGTAGACTAACAGCTTCTTCTAGATCATCTTCAGCCACATCGACACTTCTCGCCCTATCTCCCTTCTTTCCTCTTCCGCTCAATCTCTCACGGAGATCGGAGAAGAAGGAACGATCACGACGAGTTGTTCCGTTCGCCTTCTCTCTCCCTGCAAATTATTATTCAAATATTTTAAATAGATTAAAATAAATACCTCAGTTTCTCGTCAAAATTTATTTGAGTTTGGCATCATATTAGCAAATATTTTTACATGGAAAAGAAAAGATAGCGAATAGAAGGAGCAGAGGGAAACAATTTGCGATGCATTCACCTCTTCCTCTCTCCTCGCTGCTTTCTCCAACTCTTAGATGGGCGGGTTCCGGTTCACTTGCAGCACTCATTCTATTATTGACAATCTCTTGGACGGGGACTATTCTCTTCACATCGAGACTCGTTTGTTTCTCGAATGGATAAGGATTCTCCTTGTGGCGGGGCGATTCGGGCACTTTTTCGTTTGAGCTACGGACTGAGGAGGTGGGTCCTTTGTTGAAGGAATCCTTGCTGCTGGCGGGCTGTAAATATGTTACTTTCTTCACCCAGAAGCATACTTTGGTGTGAAATGGTCGCAAATAAAATTTGAACTCAATCCCCTCAGGATCCATCTAGTTTCCGAAGAAGTGCAAAGTGTGAAGAGAAGTGTTTCATTTGACCCTCCAGAACAGGTTTCACATCATACATCTCCTCTGGGAGCGAACGGTAAGACGATATACCTGTCTCTCCACTGCTTTCACTGAGATCGTCGTTGTCTTAGTGGGAATGATCGGCTCGTTGTCGAAGTTGTCTGAATGCTCGATTCGTTCACGATCTTTGAAAATATGCACAAATATAAAACACATTTCTTTACGATACCCTCTCCGAATGTTACTTAGTTACTTAGAAGTTCCATCATCAGTGGCGGTGAGGCGTGGATATACATTCTCTCAAAGGTAATTTCTCACCGAGTGGATCGTAGATCTGTCTCCTCTGAGTGCTCACTGTCTCTCTGAATTCACTGCCGTCGTTTCTCTTGATAATAACTTGATCCACTCTCTTTCCGGGTGCGACGAGGTTGGGATCGTAGTAGAAATCGAACTGAACGATTAAACTTTTTGGATCACCAATACTTAAAGTCACTTATGGTATTTTTACACAAATTCCATAAAGTCCTTCAGAAGATCTGTGCCATATATAAATTTAAGTGCTACTTGAGACTGTCTTTGAGTTGCATACCTTGCAAGTGAGCATTCCATCCACGGCATCACTCTTATACGGTCTTCCCTGGAGTTGGAACATGTGCACAGCTTCTCCACTTCTTCTGATCTCCTCGAAGTTGACGATGGCCAATCCGAGGAAGGTCTTGTCTCCATCGTGACCCTTCGCATCGTACACTTCGAAAAGAATCTCCTCGCTCGCGGGAGTGAGATCACTGAAAGAACGCAGAAAAAATAGCAAATACTGTAAGATATTAACGTGCGAAATGCACATAGTATGTACAAAACAACCAAAGTATGCAAAAAAGATGACTAACAAATCGAATGTCTCCTCCCAGAACGGATTCTGCTTGAGGGAGCGAGTTGTCTGATGTTTTTGTGCTGGTTCGTCCATTTCGATCACCACGTACGGTTCGATCACTTAATTATTCCATTATTAAAGTGTCGAAAATGAATTATTACCATCAACGCGTCCTCCTCCGAGTCTCTGCGCTTTGGTCACGCATACACGGAGTTTGTTCGGGACGACGGAAGCGTTGTGAGAAGCCATGAGCTAAAACGATTGATAATTTATTTGATCCCTTCATTGGTGAAGTTCGATCAATGTCACACCTTCGATGTCGGCTCGGTCATTTTCTTGAAGATCTCCGACATTGGCTCATTGGAGTTGACGTGTCCATTCGAGGCCATCGAAGGAGTAAATAGATCCTTGGTGATATCACGATCATACGAGTTGGTGGAGGGAGTGAAGTTCTGTGAAAGTATTGTTATTTAACTTTAAAAATTGGACAAATCTACTCACGTTTCCGAAGCTGGGGCTCATGCGAGGCATTGAGGACTTGTTTGCGAAAGGAAGGGAAGTCTCGGAGAGATTCACGTTGGTCACTGCAGATAGAAGACAACGACGAACGGCGTCCTCGACCAGAGAACGATCCACTTCCGATTTCTGATGTGTTATCATATAATAGAGACTTATATTGGAGGTACTAATATATCGACGTTAAGAGATTTTCCAGTTGTAGGGCATTGATAGATGCACCGGTAAGGCCGGCTGTTCATCTAAGAACCTATCACAAACACCACAGAGTGAATGCTTTCACTAATCAGAAATCATAGTACCAAAGCATCTCAACGATAGTAAGCACAAATTCTGGGAAAAGAGATAGTGAGATAAGTTTCAGAAGGAGATCGAGAGTTGTGCACACATTCTACGCGTGACAGGGGAGTAAATCTCACGTAGTTGGGATCAGTGTTGGTAAGTTCGATCTCCATTTCGGGTCTGCCATTGAAGCAGCCCATCACGTAGAGTTGATTGGCGATACACGCGAGACGAGCTTCCACCCGAAAGAATATATTGAGTTCTCTACTAAATTCCGAAATACGAAGTATTTATTCGATCACAACGAATTCGCGCGAGCAGTCCTTTGTTCTCTCTTATCCTACAGTTATCGGAAATAACAACAATAGAACATTGATAATGCATAAATATATTTATTACTAACTTCGCTAAAAACAGTTAGTTTCGCTAAATATGTACATGACTCAAGTATGGCGTACCTCTCCTCTGAGATCGACGATGCTCGCATCGAAATTGGACACAATCATTCTCTCGGGAGTTCGTTGAGATGACACGAGCTTCAGCTTCGTATGAGGGAGGTGAATGTGACTGCGAACCGTCTGAAATATTGCATTCCTGTTTTCTGATCATGGTTACGATACTGAACTGGTTAGATTGTTCACTAATATGAGTTCATAGTGGTATGCCATCTGTTTTCTTCTATTTTTTGAATATTTCAAGAAATGTATAGTAGTATGTTCCCCTTACGAGATGATCTCTTGGTCCGTGTTCCACTCTGATATTGCTGAGTTTTGGGGGCAGAGAAACATTTGAGTGATCGCCGAATCCCTCGAAGAGAATCTCGCATTTCGTCTGAAATTGAGCATTGTTTGAGGATGTTTTTTTTGCCGGAGCGAACAGACTGATGAGTGATCGGCATCACAACCAGAATTCATCGGCGATTGGCTAATGACTCAAATAATCGTGATTGGCTAACAGTGATTTTGATTATAGAGTTGATTATGCTCATGATTCTAAGCTTCATGACTCACATTATTAACAGTCAATACGAATTTAACAAACAGAAAAAAGCTTTAATTCTGATACTTGAGTTGATTCTACTAATGATTCTATCACATAGGTAAGAGACAATACCCGCTTGAATTGATTCAACTACTTACCGGAGAGGTAACTTTCTTTGCTGCTTCATTGAGAGATTTCACCCATGATTCAAGCGGTTCGGGGATTTTATGGAGATTATTGAAAAGCCATTGAATAACTTCGTTCGTCCATTCGTCTCTGAAAGTAGTTTCATCCCTTCTCTCACATCTCTTCCTTTTCGTCTTCCAATGCGATCAATCTTAGTGAATAATGGATGCTCTCATTGTAGAGAGGAGAGGAACAAACGCGCCTAGTCGTTGGTAAGCACAAAAAGTGGGATGAGAGTGGGGGAAAGAGTGGCAGTTGCCCCTCCTGTTCCCGTAGCTTATCTATTGCAGTTCCCCTTCTATGAAGTTACGAGTGATGTGTTACACAATTGGGAGGCGAGGGGGCATCGTATGAACTAAGGCAGTCATTTCAAGAGAGAGATCCAGGCGAGAGTGACACTTCGTAATACGTGAAGGCTGAGAGAGGGGTGAATCAAGAGAGAAAGAGGGACAAAGAGGCAACGATTCGAGTGCTTTGCAAACGAAGATTCACATGGAAACAGGAAGGATTTGTCTGATGAAAGCCGACATCGGAACAATCGAATCGATGACTAATTGGTTGAAAATGGATAAAACTCACGATTTGGTTGGGGTCGTTGAAAGGGAAGAAGATGATCTTTGGTCTCCTTCGTGTCCCGAAGGATTTCCCAGTCGAGTTAGGGCCAGATAGCAGAGACCTCCCACGAAGGCCCATGATAGAAGGAGCCATGTGAGGCCATCCATACCAAGAAGGCCGATGACCACTGGAAAGAGAGGAGAGATTGTAGTGAGAAAGAGGGATGAGGAGAGGGGTCGAGACGGTTTGTGGATCGAAGGAGTGAAGAGGAGAGTAGACAACTTACACTGGGAGAGCGCACTTAATGTCGCGGATAGGAAAGCTGTGAGGAAAGAGAAGAAGACTAGGAGAATGAGGAATCCAGTGATTACTAGTAGGGAAAAAGAGACGATCGGAGTGATTAGATCGTCTTCTTCAGAGTGAAGTCGTTCGTTGAATTCTTGGAAGACTAAAAATAGACGAGAGAGGAAGATAGTGAATCGCCCCCTTCGGTGAGGATGAGAGGGCATGGACTAAGGCAAGGGGAGATACTCCCTCTCTTCCTCTCCCCCAGCAGAGTCAGATAAACAGAAGCCCCTTGTAGAAGAGTGAACAAAGAAGAGTGAAGTGATCACTCGAGTACAGTCTATTCCTTTGAAGTCTAGTGCCATTCAGTCCAATTAGAGACAATAAAGATGAAGCAAGAGAAGGGGAATCAAGGTAGGGAAAGAGAGGGAGGAGGGGAGTTGGAATGGAGGTAGAAGGGATATGTAGCTGCTTGTTGGAAGAGCAAATAGAGGATTTGATCTGAATGTGACCGGAGTCTCGAGAGTGATATGAGTACTTTAGAGAGGGGAGATTAATCACGGAAGTGTGCTTAATTCTGATGACATCTCTCTCCTACTCTTCTCTTCTTCTCATATCCCATCGACCGATTGTTGATTCCCCTCTCACTTCTTTTGCAGTCTCAAGAATTACCGTCGCAAGATGATAGAATTCATTGAGAGAGGACAACTGTCTCGGTAAAAAGATACGGTGAGATGAAAAGAGAGAAAGAGGAGAATGAACGGAATCGAGGAGAGAAGAAGAAGAAGCGGAGGTTGAAGAGGACAGAAGGAAGGATGAGAGAGAGGGAGAAAGAGGGAAGAGAGACACACTGGCAAGTCATTGAGGAGTCAAGTGTAATATCCATCCCGCACTACTGATATCCAGAGAATGAATGACGCCCCCCCCCTGATGGCATGCAGCAATGAGGAAGGGATGACGGATGGATTGAGTGACCGGAAATATTGATTGATACGGTTTATCTCAATTCTGATCCTTGGCCGATGATCAATGACCCCTCTTCTTGATGAAATCATGGTAGATCATTCTGGTTACATCCTACCTTTTTTCGAGTTGGCATCTCCTCTTCCCCTTCTTCTTTCCCATCACCTAGCAACTCGCCGAGCGACCGCAGGATACAATGGGAGGCAAGAACCTGAGAGCCAGTTGAGACTTCCGAGAAGATGAGAGGAGGCTACGTCCTCCTTCTTCTCTACTGTACGATACAGTATCCGGATGGAGTGGCGGGAGCGACGGACGCGACTACCACTACGACTGTTCCTACGACGACATCAACAGTGGTTACCACTACGACGGTGACCATTCCGGACACTGAATTCTACAAGACGGGTACTTGCACCTGTTGTAATGGAGCCACCGGACCGTACTGCTCATTCAATGTCACGGAATATGTTGCTGTGAGCTTACTGCAAACATCTCTATTTTTTTCAAACCAAAGTTATTCAGAGCGGCAATAAAGACGGAGTAGGATTCCATACGCAATGCGTTTGTGATAAACCGAGTTGTCAAAGCTATACGCTTACTGGAAATCCAGTTGTGGACCCTTTAAAGGGGACTCTGACCAGCGCTAGTTTCGTATACACTTGTGGTCAGTTCTTGAAAAATTGGGAATAGGAGATAAATTGATCACTTTAAAGTGAAGGAAACGACAACGACAACGACATCTACAACGACGCCTGCTACTACGACGACTAGTGGTTAGGTTGAGAAGGGTTTGATTAAGATTATGTTTCTTTATGCACAGGATGCGCTGACGTCAACGAGAATGGAATCTGTGACGTCTACGAGCTTCTTCGCTGCGAGACACAGTACCTGAAGAAGACGAATCTACTCATTGCCAAGGTCCGGAGTGTACTTTTTTAAACTCTAAAATACCACATTAATTCAAGATCCTATGCTACATCGCTACTGTCTGGGTGGTGCTCTGGTGCCTCATCACCATCATCGTCAACATTATGCATAAGTGAGTCATATTTATATTTGTATCACATTGTAGTGACGAGAACGTCAACTACATCAACAACGACGCCACCGTATGTGACTTGGAAAAATCATTATTGCAGGAACTCTGGACATCATCGTGGTATTCACTTGGTCGAAGAACTGGGAATCATCGTGCTCTGGATATTCATGGGAGCGTTGAATCTCACGTTCAGGAATAACTCAGTAAGAAAGATCTTCCTAGGGATCTTTGGCATATGCTATTTTCAGGGATTCTGCAAGGTGATCTCAGTGGTGATCCACTACTTCGTCGTATTCGTTGCTGCTTGCTTTGTCTTTGAGGCATTCTTCGCTTATGCGTAAGGCCATATGATTGAGAACTAAAAATTGTTAACAATTTTAGAATGGTCCGCAGCAAGAAGATTAAGAACGGAGTGATTCCCGCGTTTATCAACTACATTCTTCCCATTCTTATCGCTCTTATTCCCTGTCTCGTCACTTACTTCATGAAGAAATCCTATTACGGAGCCAATGGTCTTCAGTAAGTTAGCACGTAGCCTACTCTCTCAAAACCTCACAAACCCCGTCGAAAGTGGGTGTCGTCAGGGACGATGATGGTATCTTGGGCATTGTTTGTGAGAGGAATTTCGAGAAACGTGGGTGGCGTGTTAGGCACGTAGGGATCATTGATGGAATGGACATCATCATCATCATTTTGCAGGGTCGAAAAAACAAAAGGGGTCATGCATGAAAAAAATGAAAAACGAATGATCGATGGAATCATTACTGTACCCATTTCAGCTGCTTTGTCTTCGTCTCGCAAGAGTATATGTACGGCTTCATCATTCCCGTCTGGATTCTGCTCGTAATCGCCACCTTCAAATCGTCTCTGGGAAATCTCGCTTGTGATCAGACCACCCACAAGCAGGATCAGATGCAGTGTTACTGGGGAAAGTCAGTGATCACTCGAAAACAGATTTATTCAGTATCCTGTAAAGAATCCATAGTATCGGCTATGACATATGAAAAAGAAGAATCTCAGGAAATCATGCAAGATGCTCTCGTTCCTCGCCTACTGGATCTTCATCGCTTATCTAACGTGCATGTTTGGCAGCAGCAACCAGCTACTCTGGGTAAACCCGTCGACGTCATAATCGCTAACGACGTCAGTTTCCAGGTCCTCATCATCTTCTTCCTTCAATCTCTCGTCCTCGGTCCACTCATCTTCGTCGTCCATACCTACGGACATCTGAATGTACGCTACTCTTCTGTTTTTACGATTACTAGAAGTTCCTTTACTCTGAAAGTATTATTACGATAAGAAACTAAGTCAGCTCATGAGAAAATGTTTTCGAAAAAATATTCAATTCATCATTCTTTCAGACAGTGAAGAAGTGGTACAAGCCCTCCGGATGCTTCGGTAAGTTCTACACTCCATGCCCTGAGAAAGTGGATACTCCTCGTCTCTTCGATGCTCCTCCTCCGCCTCCTCCTCCACCACCGGCCACTCCTCCACCTCCCAAGGAATCACCAAAGAAGAAGAAGAAGGTCAGTGAAAGATCAAAGATCATTCTGACGTGCCTACTTCAGGATCCACCTCCCCGTGACGCCACTCCTCCTCCACCTCGAACCCAGCCTCCTCCCCCTCCTCCTCCTCCTGCCAATATTCCTCCTCCCCCGTCGCCTCCGCCTAAAGACGTTAGTGATAATGCAATTGATCGATCAATGTTATTTAGCGAAATATCGACTTGTCTAGCCTGACACGCAAATTGTAATTATTACTCGATACAATTTGTGCAGAGCCTGTCTATTTCCATCTGTGATTGATTGAATAATAATCGATAATTTCAGACGGGTCATACTCGTGCACAAGATCTGTGGGGATGGGCGACTACAGATGGAAGGAATGCGAGAAGTAACGATGCCATATTCAGACCGAGACCTGTCTGATTCCTATTGCTTTTCGGACCCTTGATTTCGTGAAATTATGTTCAAATCACGGGAGTGTTGATAAAAAAATGTTTAAAATGCTATTTCGTTTCCACAAGGACTCAAATTATTTCAAGCATCAAATTAATTCGCTAATTAATATTTATTGTTCCGCCCGTACACACCCGTCCTCCTATAAAGCATGCTCAAGTTAACCCGGCATTTGTCAACCGATATTATTTTCCTACGCTTTTCCTTATTTTGTTTGAAAGTAACTGAACGATTACTACTTTATTTTATTGTCTCTTATTTTGTTATTTGTTCTAATCATGTTATCATGAACCATACATAACAGGATGGCAGAGGGAGAAACTGCCGAGTCAATCCTCAGTGCGTCAACCTCCCTAAATCCCGGCTCATATGACGACTTGAATATACGATGCAAACGTTAGTTTTATATTGTTTTGTGTATTTTTCATTAAAAATTGTACTAAAATAACCAAAAATGGTCTCAGATGTCTTCCCTATGTGTTTCGAGGGCGCGAAAATCATGGTGCAAAAGGGTCTATCGTCCCACTTTCAGGTAAGTTCCTATTCAGGCTCATATTCCGTCTTTTAAGTTAAATATTTTAGGTTTCCCACACTCTTTCCATCTCTCCGGCAATGACGGGTTACCGATTCGGTGCTACTTACGTCGGATCACAACAATTTGGACCCAGTGAGGTTACTTACTTGCATATTTCGTCACGCATTGTTTATCGCAAACGATTTGTTGTTTGATTTTGCTTCTGATACATATCGATTGAGCAGTGGAACTATGTTCCATTTAGTCAATCTTTGAATTGAAATATTTGGTATTGAACGTTATTTTCAGTCATTTCCCGTCGTTCTCGGTGACACTGACGCCTCGGGAAACACTACTGCCACAGTGATTCACCAGTTCAATAATAATTTGCGTTTTAAAATTATGAGCCAGGTGAGAATATGATTTTAGATTATACACTGTGCAAACATGGCTTACTTAGACAATGAAGAATTTTAAATTAAATGCCGATAATTACAGATTCAACAAGGCCAGTTATCCGGAGTACAGGGTTCACTGGAGCATCGTGGTAGACTCGCTACTTCAACTCTCACTATGGCAAATATCGATGTGGTCAATGAAAGCGGTGCCATCGTTGGACAATACTTGAGGAAAATAACTGGTATAAAGACACAAACATAAACTCTTCATGAATCACATTCTCAGTTATGAACCCAACTTTTAAGAGAATACCTGAATTATAAGCCAATAATTGTTTTGGTTTATATGATTATTTATGAATTTCATACATATGTTTTCAGTATTAAATATTTCAGAGCGAGTCGACGTCGGGGCTGAACTGGGATATCACTATGGCAGGCAGGTTCCAGGTGGACAAACGTCAATGATGTCGTATGCAGCTAGATATACTCGTAAGTCGAATATTTTTAATTAGTTCCTAATAAATAATTAATATAATTAGTTCCTAATATAATTGGAATAATTAGTTCCTAATTGTGAACTGTTTATTGGATTGAAAAAACAATGAAAATAATGGTGCAGAGCATTACTGCATATTTGAAGATCATTAATTTCAGATCCCGACTTCATCGGCACGATGTCATTCGGAATCAACGGAATCAATCTCTCATATTTCCATAAGCAGCATCCTAATCTCTGTTTTGGAGTCGAACACGAGACCAACTTCCGCTTCCAGGTGAACATCATCTAAATTACGGCTTCCTGATCACAATTTTTAATAATGTCAAACGCAAATATCGGGAAACCTTTAAGGAAAGCGTGACTACTCTGGCTTATCAAGCTGATCTTCCCGAAGAGGGAGTGATTATGAGAGGTGAGTCAGAAATGATACCAGATATGCATGGAACCGATCAGATATATAAAATCAAAAATATTTCGTTATTTAAAAATCACCTATGATTGAGTAACGTGGCCGAATTCAATTGATGCTGTGAAAAGAATGTTTGGGTTATTTAATTAGTTGGATCAAAAGTAGTGAGGATGTTCTAGGATGGTCTTCGTCTAAGGATGTTCCAGCAATAGATAATAAATTCAGCCTCAATCAACACGAATTGGACAGTGATGGGAGTGTTAGAGAAGCGTCTATCGCAAGCTCTTCCCTTCACTCTCGCTATATCGGGATTGATCGACCACGTAAAGAATGCTGGCAAGTTCGGCATTGGATTGATCATCGGTTGATTAGATCTGTATTCCGAATTGTAATCTCAATATTTATTAGTCTCGGTTGTTAGCTGCAGAGTCATACATAGGAACCATAGTATTTGGATAGATCCCTTAGCATCATTAATGCGTGTAACTCCCGTAATTCTAAAAGCCCGTCTTTTGTGTAATCTCTATTTCTTCTCTTTACTGGAGGGGAGCAAGGGAAGAAATCTTCTCGAGATCCGACGGCAACTGTTCATGTTTTGTTATTTCCCTCCTCCTCCTTCCCATCAGTCTCCTACCTCGATTCACTACCATTGAAAAAGGATATCATTCATCATCATCTCTTTATCCATTAATCAGTGCAGCACTCGAAAAGGCACAAGAAGAGAGAAAAGACGAGGGCAACTTACACAGGCAACACACACACCGATGCTAGATAGAGAAGAAGAATTATATGACAGGGAAAAGTTACAGATGTCATGAGTATATATTGTGAAAATAAGAATAATAAAGGGGAGAAAAGGGAATAAAATTGAATAGTGAAGGACTAGCGACGAAGAGAGGGAAGTTGAGAGCAGAGTACTCGACGCTCAAGAGAAGCACGAGACTCAATACTCTTTTTATAGTAATCAAGCAATTCAGAAGTGGGTCGTTCGTCCCTTTGTTGCGTTTTGGAGTAGAGACCGCCGTAACAGGCATTACCGATCCTCCACCTGTTATGATTAATATTTCTAGTGGTTCTTCGCGACTGATCAAACAATAGATTCGGCATCTAAACGGTTTCCTGCTATGAGGATATTATTAAAGACAGATATCATCCCATCAAAGTGATATTCGATAGTTAGTTAATACTTTCGAAAATATATGCATAAACTAATTTTCGAAAATTGAGTTGAGAAAAAATTAGAGATATTCTAATGGCCTACCTATCAGTAGGCTGAAGACCAGACGTTGGTGCGGTTATTGTATAGGCGAGAGAGGGTCGAATAGCTAGGTGCTCTCTTGGTGACGTAGACTCCGTTGGAGGAGAGAACTGGACCGGAGGAGTTTGAACTCTGCAACAGG
This sequence comes from Pristionchus pacificus, assembly GCA_000180635.4. Lineage (NCBI taxonomy): Eukaryota > Metazoa > Nematoda > Chromadorea > Rhabditida > Neodiplogasteridae > Pristionchus > Pristionchus pacificus. Next base: position 6,659,588 of record CM026580.1, read on the forward strand.
AGATTACGGTAGACTGAGAAGGGAGAGAGGAGGTTACGGTAGAGAGAAAGAGTAGAGGATTACATGGATTGTGTGTGAGTACAGATGGAAAGTGAGTACGATATAGTTCACTCCACTCTTTATCATCATCATCATCGATAGTTGAACAGTGGATGGACTTTCTCTCTCTCTATTCTCACTGCCACCATTTCAAAGTAATAGAAACGATGCGGTGCGATTGATCATTCTAGACGGAATTCTAGTGATCGGGAGTGGCCTGTCTCGACTATCGATTATGCGTTTTCCCTCTCGATTTAGAGAGACACCTAGAAGCGAATAGAGTACATATACAGACGTTCGCTGTGTTGAGAGTTATACAGAAAGATGGAGGAGGAGGGATAGGGAAGAAGGCATATGGGTACAGATAGAAGAGAGGAACTGGGTTATACGTGTATTACATAGAAAGAGATAGGAGAGGGTAGAAGATAGGAGGAGTACATTCACGGGGATAGGGGATAGTGGTATAGGTAGAGTGGCAAGACTCAGTAGTACGGGTAGAAATGTCCGAAGACGGAGGTTCTCGGAGCATGGGATGCTCTGAGAGACGAGTAGGAGGAAGATCTGAGCAATTCCATCTGTCTCATCGCTTGATTCAGCTTGTTCGAGAGATCAGAGTACTCCTGACGCATCTGAAGAGAGGGAATGAGGTCAAGTATGACCTCTTTGAGAGGTCAGACCTCCCATATGGACTTACTCTGTCCTTGTGCATTCGTTCACGAGAGAGACTCCTCTCCAGTTGACCGATACGATCCTGTAAGGAGAGGAAGGATAGAGAGAGAGAGGAGACTAGAGACTTGCAGGGGACTCTAGACTAGGAAAGGACAGCTACTGTAATAAAGGACGACCACAGGAAACAGACAACAGACTGAATCGAGACTACTGTCATTCGTTGGTTAGTATTCACCTCGAAGGTCGTTCTTACTGCCGGGCTCACACCGTATCTTCTCTTCTCTGTGGCAGTCGGGGTCTCATCGTACAGAGATTGAGTCATACCATTCTGAATTTCAGTTAGGAGCTACTCCTATGAGTAGTATAAGCAGCGGATTAGAGCGAAACATAGATGGAGTAAGTTGGTGATGGGGTGGAAGAGTAATCATACCGAGTAGAGAGGCGACTCGCGCACGCGAGAGTGAGAACGGTAGCGATCGTAGCTAGCGGGCATCTGGAGAGGTCAATTGGCTTGTCTCTAGGCTAGACAAGAATAATATGTCCACTCTAGGGAGAAGAGAGAAGAAGAGGGAGAGACGCACCTCATACTCGTAGTTTCTGTGAAGGTCGTTCACGTAGGAATCCACACGAGACAGACGACCCGTTCCCATGTACAGATCGACGTTAGAGCGAGAGCTGAATGACTCTCATCATATCCATATCAGACTGTGTCCTTATCAGAGTAGAGACCACCGTAACAGGCACCGATCTCCCAGCTGACATTGAAGGAACTGATTAATGTTTTAAGTGCCTCACTAAGGTGTTTGTAAAGAGAATACTATCAATATTCAGACGCGACTATCTAGTGATTCGTTTTGTATCTAGTGGCTCCCTAACGATGTTTCTTCACATTGCCTGATGTCATGAGAAATCTGTATCTTTATCAAGTGATACCTGGAGCGAGAGAGGTTCTGGGTGGAATCGTAGAGCGAGGTTCGGCTGCTCTGACGGGACAGCTCGTTGTTCTTGGATGCAGAGTAGTCCATGAAGGACGAGAAGGAACCGGCACGGCTGGGAGGGCGGTTCACCTAATAATATCATTAGTTGATCTCCCAGAAAACATAAACGGAAGTGCGTAACGCTGCAGGTCTCTCATCATTTTTTCGCGAAATTGTTCTGAGATCTAGCTGGTCGATGTGTACTTACCGTGTAGGTGGGAGGTGTGGAGTAGTCCCTGGTTCTCAGGGGAGCCGGGCACTGCTGCGAGTAACTGCAAGTAATACGATTCTGCTATCGTTACAGTTACTATTCCGTAAGTTAACTTTGGGTATTTTTTACAGTAATATCGATCTTGATCGAATTTAGAAAAAATATATTATTTGATTCTCACCGCCAGTAGTTGGATGCCGATCTCTGGCTTCTCATGGCATTTTTACGTTCACGGGCACGAGAGCGAGATCTCTCCACGATACGGGTGGTGGCGTAGAGAGCATTCGAGAACGGTCCTCAACAGTCATCTTTGAACTTTGATCTTTCTGTTTTCACTGATCTCGAAGCTTCAATTTTTACGATACGTTTTGACTCAAATGATCATATTATATTAACATCTTTAATCTTTCTGGTTTCACTAATCTTGAGGCTTTTTTTCTTCTGCCGTATGGTTTGATCAGATAATATCAATTTTATAATATATTTATCAATCGATCGTCCCCATGAGAATGTGGCATTCTCCGTGGGGGAGAAGTTCTCTAGCCGAGGAGTGTAACAACGATGTGCAATTGAGTGTTTTCGCTCGTTCTCTTTTCTCAGAGTCTTCGTCGTCTCACCCGCCTCCTCCCCGCCTGCTGTTGCTTCTCCCCCTCATCCCCCTTCCCACAGACAAAAAACAGTGCTCGGAACCCCCTTGCATCTTCCGTTCTTTCTGCTCCCACAGACGTTTCTCGTTCTTTCTTATTCGCACCCACTCGAGGAGAAATGAATTGAGCAAATAAAGTGATTGAGATGCAAACCGAAAGATACTAACCAGAGTGGACCATATCATCGAAGAAGCTGGTGTAGAGATTGGCTGGCTTGTACGAGGAAGTGTCCGTGGAATACTTGTGATTGGAGACGAATGGAGTGATGGGAGTGTACGCATCCTTCTCAGGTGGTGCCCATGACGAGAATGAGCGATTGGAGGGCATGCGAGGTGGAGGCACCTGAGAGATCAAAAATCAACTTTGGGTCAGGGAGAGGAATAGGAAGTGAGGACGTAGCGCATGGTAAGCGTACAACAATGAACAGTGAGCTCTTCCCTTCAGATCGATACTAGGGAGAAGAGATCGTTCAAGATAAAGGGCGACAAAAAGTCGAGGAGGGGATCAACGAGAGAAAGTTGCCATAGTGCACGGAGAAGCTTCCTCGCCTATCCTCCCACTCGATAGCGAGGTTGAACATGTTTGCCCCTCCACAACGGATCTTCTCTTCTCACCACTCACTTCTCTATTATGATATCGCTTGGGTTATCACTAGGGAATGTCTCGCTCACTGGTTTGCAACTGGTAACTAGTGGAATGCACCCTATGCAGATTTCCGCCAAATCCACATCCAGAAATCACTATTGATATTTCCTCGCTTACCGTTCTGTAGCTGTCTTCATCATAGCAGACATGATCACGAGCAGAGGGTTCTCCTCTCGCCTCTCTCGCCTCTCTACGGGGAGGAGAGGGAGATGCCTGACGACGGGCACGTGGTGGAGGAGAAGCGGAAGGCTCACGACGAGACACAGGAGTCTGAATCAGAAGCCGCAATCGTTAAGGCTAAGGTCGTTAAGGTCAATCTACCTTAGGAGCCTCATCCTCTTGGGCCTCCTCCTGGGGTTCCTCAGCAACAGGCTCTTCGGCCACAGGTTCATCCTCAGCGGGTGCCTCCTCAGTGAGAGGAGCCACTTCCACCTTCTCGATCACCTCAAATCTTCATTTATCACTGTTTTAGTAATGTACCTAACCTCCTCGACATCCTCGACGACAGGTTCAGACTCCTCAGCCGCGGGCTCTTTCTCCTCCACTACCTCCTCTGCCTTGGGCGTCTTAGGGGTCTTAGGGGTCTTGGGAGTCTTAGGCGTGCGAGGAGTCTTGGCGGACTTCGGAGTGGCCGGGGCCGGCTGATAGGTTATCGATTGGTTATTGAGTGTATATGTACCGTACCTCATCCTCGAAGGTGATCTTGGCCGACTTGGGAGTGGCGGGAATCTCCTCGAAGTTGAACTCGTTCGCTCCCTTGGGAGTTGCGGTGGTGACTCCAGGACTGAAGTATATTATCGATTGATCTATCGCTTCAACGTTTCGAGCAAAGTTCAGGGAAAACGTGTCAAAATTGTATACAATTAGAAAATTATGATTATCATTTAAAACTTCTTACGTGGCAACAGCTGCGCTCTTGGGCGTGCCGGGGATGGATCCATTCATGTGCACTGTCGATTTCGGCGTGGGAGGCACCGAGGCCACGGGGGTGGCAGTCTTGGCCGGAGTAGCCGGGGCCGGGGTGGCGGGGGCCGGGGTAGAGGCTGCAGGGGTAGCAGGTGCAGGAGTGCTCTCTGCAGCCGGGGTGGTCGGGGCAGGCGTGAGGGGAGCCGGGGTGGAGGGAGCGTCGTGGAACTGAAAATAGTTATTCAAATTGAATTCATTTGACATCGATTGTTGCCTGTGTTAATGTTATTGCTAAAGAGATAAAATAAGGGCCAAATAACTGTGATCTTCAAAAAGAATTAACCTCCTCCTCTTGTTCGGCATCGAGCTCATTGGGAGTGCGGGGACGCTTGCCCTCAGGAGGAGCTTGCAGCTCGAACTCCTTGTTCTCAGCCGGAGTCTGTGCGGGCGTCTGATACTGAGCGTCAATTCCGTACACTCATCTACTCACTACTTATCGATTCATCGATTGAATAGTGTCGATTTTTCTACTATCTCACCTGCTCAGTCTCCTCAGCGGGAGCCTCCTCAGCTACGGGTTCCTCAGCAGGGGCCTGTGATTATCGATTGATTCCAGATGGATAATCATGGCATACCTCCTCCTGAGGCTCCTCAGCCGGGGCGTCCTCCTGGGGAGCCTCCTCGACTGCGACTTCGGTCATCTGAATTGGAAATTTAAATACATTCAAATATTTGATTCATTCTAATATATCGAACTCTATCAAAGGGCGTAACGAGAAATTGCATTTTTGAAGGATAGAAAGAAAATGTGTAGAGTAAGAGAATATAAGGAAAATGTATAGAGTAAAATAATAGAAAGGAAAAGTATTAACCAAGGTCTGCTCGATGGCGATCTCAGCTACTTCATCGGCAGGAGGTTCCTCCTCGGCAGCAGGCTCATCGTCGGGGGCCTGAATAGAGTCAACGTTGAGAATATTCAGCAACCTCTCACCTCCTCAGCAGCAGGGGCCTCTTCGGGAGTCTCCTCAACGGGAGCCTCCTCGGCCAGGGGCTCTTCGGCAGCGGGCTCCTCCTCAACTGGGGCCTGAATCTTTGATCTTCTGCTTTTATTGCATCGATTAAAAGGTGAAGATAAAAGTGACTGAATTGGCCTTATAAAATAGTCACTTTTACCTTTACCTTATATCGGTTGAATGTACTGACCTCTTCCTGGGGCGTCTCTTCAACAGGCGCCTCTTCAGGAGCGGCCTCCTCCGCGGGAGGCTCCTCTTCGGCCACTGGCTCTTCCTAAATATCAACGTTTAGTCTAAAAAGGTAAGGTAAAGGATCATCCCGTTAATCAAGGCACTTGCGTCCTATGGGAGATCATACTAGGCCAGTGATTACGCCAGGATAGTTTAGTCTAGACGAATCAATTCTCAGATGAACTTGTGTTTTCAGTTCGACGAAGAACTTCTTCACGAGTACGTTAGACTTGTGAAGTCCATACCAGACGTATTTTCATCTGAGTAATATTCCTATTCGGTTACTGTTATGGCAAAAGAGATAGGCAAGGCTTTGAGAGCGAAGAAGAAGTGAGAAAGGACAAAGACTGTAGGATGGATGACCTCTGCAACGGGTTCCTCGACGGGAGCTGCCGTCTCCTCCTCAACGGGGACATCTTCGGGGTTCTCCATCTGATCAGGGACCTCAGCTGCCTCCTGAGGCACTTCGGCCTCCTCCTCAATCGTCTCGTGAACCTGTGAGAGAAGAGAAGAACATAGAGAAAGGTTGTTAGCATCGTCGAAAGTTAGGCGACTATCTGACATCACAGTGCGAGCAGTGTAGACTACAGTATACCCTGGATCAGGGGCTTACGTGAGTCTCCTCAGCCGCTGGCAACTCCTCGATACCGTCCATGGAAGTCGTCATGGGGTCAATCACTTCCGTTCCCGTGATATCCGGCACCTGCAGAGGAGAGAGAATGGCAAACAGTGACGAATACACACAAGTGGACACGCAAAAAGTAGAAGCGGTGGCAGAAAGAGAGAAGACTGGAGGGGAAGAGGGAAGGGAAGCAGAAGGCGTCTAATGATTGAATCGATCCCTGACTACTTTACTACACGCAGTTCTCTTATTTTGCTGTGCGTGGCAACTGTGGCGGAGAGGGAAGACGAGAGAGGGAAAGGGAGGGGAAGGTGTAATAGAAGCCGAGAGGTATGCAAGGACGAAGTCATGGAAGAAGGAAGGAGATGAGTTATGAGTAGGTGATTATCGAAGTGATAGTGACTGGAAGGAATGAGTGGAAGAGGAAAGGGAGAGAGGGAAGGGGTGAGAGGTCGAATGCGGAGGAGGAGAGAAGAGAAGAGAGAAGCAGTCCCGACTGGGAGAAGAAAGCAGCTGTTGAGAGAAGAAGAAGAGGAGAAGAAAGGAATGAGGAGGAATCAATCATGAGTGATCCACATACAAAATATCCACGTAACACCACGGTACATCTGCCATCCACGAATAATCTGTTGATCGTACGGAATGACTTGCAAACGAGCGTAAACTATGATCCCTCATTAATCAAGGGGTCTTGTAGAAAAATTTGGGAGAAAAAAAAGAAAAATTGAAAAAAATAGTTAATTGTATCTAATTTGTACTAGAACAGAATGTGAGGAAGATTACGGTATTTCCATCTTTAGAGGGTAATTTTCTCACCTGATCTTCCGTTCTATCATCATCACCAGCTGGGGCGGCCGATTCCTCCGCTGCTTCGGGTTCTGCCTGCTCCTCCTCGCCTGATATTAACGAATATTGATATGATGTCCATATTCAAGATTATGACTAGATGAAAAAACGAATCTCGGCGTCGAAAGTACATAAATTTATTGTCTCTAGATTACCAATTAAACTGATAATATTCGATTTAGGGATTTACATCGCGCATTACCTACGTTGATCACGTCGTAGACTTCAGGCCCAAGATCTTGTTCATATTGTCTCTCTTGTTCATGTTTTACTCAAAAGTATCAAACGCGGCAAAATATAATAAATAATAAAATTCGCTAACATGCGCACCCAGATTGTACCCAAAACATGTTGTGCAAAAATGTTAATGTCTATAGAATGATTTTGGTATTAAAGACGTATTGATCTAATTGAGGCGCTGTCATCGTTTTTGAATAAATTTTGGAAAAAAACAAAATTTATTTCAAAATCATTTGACTATTTTCGGAAAAAGAAATGGAAGAAAAAAGCAATGGCAAATTATTTATTTTGCAAAATATGTAAACTGCGAAAGAAATCATAATATCGTCTAACTCTTGCTTGGAGTTATTCATTTATATTCGTTGGTCTCACATTCTTTAATCTATTCATACGATGTTGATCTATGATCTTTCCTCAACTTGGCAACCTGTCCCTGCACATTTGTCACGTTTATCCATCCATCACCGGTATTCTTAGCTCATTTGTGAAAGCGATCCCCACTTTTTGCTGTCTACTTTTTGCGTATTTTGTCCTCGTCTTCGCTGAGTGAGTAGGCGGAGAGAGGGAGAGATCAGAGGAGAGAAGAAAGACGAAGAGTCGAAGAGAAATCAGCAGTTGTCCTCCCTTCTCTCAAGGACTCTCACACAGCGATTCGATCAATGGCAAAAGAATGAGAGGGAGAGAGACTGACTGACAAGATGGATCGGATTCGAGTTGAGTGTGTAACTCGATCGTCATCGTGCTTTTTTGCACTTGATCCGAGCAATTTTTCAAATACAAGCCAATAAATGAATTCAAAGAAATATCACTGATCAAGTTCACAGATCACAGGTTTGAGTTCACAGATCACATTAGTCCTGCACTTAAATGTTAGTAGTAAATGATATCAGGCTTAGACATTCGACACCTAATTCAAAAAAGACATTCCGCGTTTTCGCAATAATTCATCAGAACTTGGCCTTTTCTTGGGATAATAGGCTACTTCAAGGCTCCTTGAAATGGTGTGCATTGAAACTACTTCTATCCCCCCTCTGATGCCAACCTATCCCCACGGAGTCCGCAAATTGGTAGTGACTTCGTCACGGCAGGTAACCTACCATAGACCGTCTAACAGCTGGCCTTACCATTGGGTCCTACCTAGCGTTGTCTTACCACTTTAAAATGGCCTTAACCTCCACCATTGAAACTAACCAGTTTTCTCAACGACATCCTCTAGCTTTTCCTCCTGAATCTCCTCTACCTCCTCGATCTCGGACATCCTCAATACCATTCCATCAACAGGCAGTTAATCGCAAATGGAAATGCGTAGGAAGGAACGGGGGGAAGATGTGATGGTAATGTGTAAGTGGTTGAACGATGTTTGCATGGAAGTGAGAGAAGGAGATCATGAATCCATCGGGAGTACACAACGGAGTGAAATGAGTGGGAAGACGATCGAAAGAATGGAGACGATTTATGACTATCTCCCCGTTTTTTAACTCATTTTCCTCCTGATGACTTCGGGGAAATAAAGAAGAAATCGGAGATGTAATGCTTCTCGATCGGAGAAGAAAAGAGTGGATCGAGAGGATACTGTAGAGATAGTTGATAGGGTAAGAGAGGACAAGATAGCGATCGGCAAAGAGAAATGGAGACTCGAAGTCGTCGCAACATCACAGCCGTGTCTCATTGAGAGGGAGAGAGAGAGAGAGAGTAGTGTGAAGTGCGAAGACTTAAGAGAAGGAGGATAAGAGAGAGAGAGAGAGAGAGAGAGAGAGAGAGAGAGAGAGAGAGAGAGAGAGAGAGAGAGAGAGAGAGAGAGAGAGAGAGATGATTCCAGCGTGGTCGTGGACCATACACTTTCATTCAGAGAGTCACACTAATTCAATGGAGACTCGACTCAGATTGGATCAATGCCTCTCTGGTATGCGAAGAGTGTAAAGAGGGATGGGGTGACATCAAACTCGATCTCGTTCTTCTCGCTTTTCTCATTCCCGGATCTTCTGACACCCGATTCGTCCCCACGGAAGAGATTGAATACTCGGTCAAGGAGGGAATTGAGGCAGACGATTGATGAGACTTGTTGGTACGAATGAATGGATGACTGTGATAGATCGGAGAGATGGATATCACTCATCTACAGTAGACCATGACACATATGAGATTGGATTGGAGACAGCATGGATTTGATTGATCAAGCAGGTATTCATAAGGACGACAAGTGGATAGGGCATGGCAGCCGCTTCATTCATCCCACTCCCACCTATTCTTCCCCTCTCTCTGTCTCTCTTCCTCTTCCCTTGTCTCTTCTCATCCCACTCCTTCCGAGACAACGACATGTATTATTTTCGTATTGGTGTGTAACTCGTCACGAGTCGTTGATGTTCACTTGGAACGTGCAGGAATTAACTGCCGATGACTTTATTCACAGAATGGGGAATGGATTGGGGATATACCTGCCTGCCAGAGAAGAGGCCAGTTGATAGGGAATGTATAGGGGTCAAGTCAGTGGGGAATTTCAGTATGCTAGGGATAGAGTGGTGGGAGTAAGTCGATCGATGGGATCTAATGGAGAAGGAAGAGACGACTTCCGATCGGCAATCGAACTGCTTCCTCGCCTCTGAGAATTAATGACTGAGATAAAGGAGAGAAGAGTCATTCGGATTCCGAATTACTCTAGCTATTGTTCAGGGGTCGAAAAACGAACAAAAGGCGCAGTGAACTGATTAGTTTTGAAAGTGAGTCTAGCGTCAAACGCAAAGAATGCCGAAAGAATATGGGGAGTATACTCCAGTGAACTGATTATGTTTGAAAGTAAGTCTGTCGTCAAAGCCAAAAGTATAGAATTCGTTCGAGAGTACGAGCATAAACAAAGGACTGACCCTCGTCCGAGGATGATGTAGCGGGCGTATCTGCCGATTGGCTGGTCTAAATAAAGAAATATGAGACGGAGAAGCGGGGGATGATCCGACTCACCATCCTCTTCCATCATAGGAACGCTACGCTTTCCGAATCCCATCGGGATTTGAGCACGCTGCAAAGATCAAAGATCAATTGCATTACTCACACTGTGTAGTCTGATCGCTTAGTGGCGTTGCTGTGAATTTTAGTCAATTTCATGTGGTTTTTCACCGAAAGACGGATTACCGTATTAGGCAATTCAACATTCGAGGAAAGAGTGGTAATGCAAATCGCTCACCGAGAAAGTATCGTCGACGGATCTTTTGCCGAGGCCAACAGCGAATTGGGCCTTCTGAATAATACACACGTAGTGGTTTTGACCGAACAGAAGGGAAGTGAATAGAGAATGAATCAACCCACATTGAGCATATCTCCATCGAATTGAGAGAGGACGGATGTGAAGAGAAGAGAGAAGACAAGGGCAGAAAGGAGGAATGAAGTCATATTGATTACCTGAGGAGAGGAGACAGTATCAAGGATAAGGAAAGGAGAGAGGAGGAATGGAGGGGGAAGCCCGAGACACTCCGGGTATGGAATGGAATGGAGACCCCGTAGGAGGGAAGGAGGACTAAGACTCCGCCCCTGATTTGCCCCAACCGATTCATCAATTTACTCTTTCTCTGACAGTCCGAAGAAAATTGGAAGGTGTGCGATGACGAATGGCAGGAGAAGATTGGACAAGTGGAATGAAGTGAGAGTAATCGAAGAGGAACGAAGCGCGGATTGGAATGGGGATGGAGAGATTATTGGAGGAGAGGAGTCAGAGGAGGGGTGGGATGGACCATCTATAGCTGAAAACAACCTGTAGTCGGAAGGATGGTAAGGACAATCTGTCAAAGGGGATAGAAAGGGGGGGGGGAAGGGTGGAAGAAAGAAGGACGTCTACAAAGAACAATGATGACGATGACTGTCTATTTCGAGGAGTAAGCAGCTAATCGATTGTTGTAGTCGACGATAACATGTCGATTGTCCACTGAAGTGACCACACTTCGAGTGAAGAGAAGCGTGCGGAATAGATTGAGTCCGAGTCCGAGAACAAGAGCAGAGAGGAAAATGAGAAGAACGATCCGAGGTATCTGAAGAGAAGCGAAATGAGTGAAGTAGAGCGAGACACAAGAGTTATGAATACGGAAGAAGAACGTCACAATGACTCTCTCGAGCCTTTGAAGAGTAGTCAAGGGAGAGAGAGAGAGAGAGAGAGAGAGAGAGAGAGAGAGAGACAGGTCCGATGAGAACATTCGTATGATAACCTACTCGATGAGAACTAAACAATTGTCAGTAGATTATAAATCCCGCGATCTGAAGGAATCTAAATGTTTTGGTTCTCATCCAGTAGGTTATCATCCAACATCCTGTATCATCCGAATGTTCTCATCTGATCTAGTGCCGAGAGACAACTCACGAAGATAGGATCGAACGGATACTTGATGAGTTCACGAAGATGAAGACCTTCTCGAGGCCAGAATATCAGTGCGGCAGTGACGGCAGCTGCGAGGAGAGTGACACCGAAAGCTGCGGGTCTGCAAGGAATTGATTAGACAGGCGTGGAAATTATTTCAATTACACTGTTTTCTTATTTCAATTCATTTGCTCATCCAACACAATTAATGCGAGTAAGGGAGTATCGGGGATCTTCGTTAAATTTTGCCGGAGGTCCGTCGTCTTGATGGCGAGTCGGTTTGGGGGTTGTGGCTTCGGGGAAGCAGCAGGTTGGTAGCACAATTAATGCGGTAAGAGAGAGTCGGGAGTAAAGGAAATTGAAGGAAGAGAGATAAGATGATTGCGAAAATGGTGAGGAGAACTTGCAAAAAAAAGAACAATGCTGATTATATATTTATATATCCATGCTATTTTTGTAAAAATTGATTTTTTAGCACGGTAGTTACAAAACTTCCTCGAAAAAGCTGAATTATAATAATTGAGTTACAAGAGTTACATTGTATGAGGTCATTGTTTACAGTTAGTGATTTAATGCACCGCAAAATATTCGAATTAACGTATTTTTGCTCCGGATTCAAGGCATACAGAATCATCCCATCATATATTTGGTATTTTAGGAAGTTATTCGTTTGCCATAATTGTATATTTAGGCAGCAGTTTGTTTGCATCAGTTCAAGAAACGACCGGTCAACAAGTTACTTGAACGCCCTTTAAATCAAGCGAGACGCGCAGAAAAATAAAATGTTCTCGAAGGTTCGCAAGTGTTAGTTAATTAGGCTAGCTGCAAAGTATACCTGATGTTGCTCGACTACGGTTAGTTACAGGTCAAAGGTTCAATTGATCACTTGATACAGTGCAGTTCGGCCGCCGTTGTTGGACGAACTCGTTTTGATATCTGCCAGACTTTTATTGTTTTTCACTCTGAGTTTCCAATTGTCTGCACTTCCTCAATAACAATCGAGGAACTTCCACCTTTTCCAATATGAATGACAGACCACTTTGTCGAATCGAAACCGTAAAAGAAGTGAGAAGCTGGTTTATCGCAGGGGACGTTAGCTGCTTTTCGTTTTTTGGCTCGTTTTTTGGCTCGTTTTTTTTTTTGGATCGTGGCTCGTTTTTTCCTTCTAATAGAAGGTAACCCCGGCGTGTTTACTACTCTTCCGACCGTGTCCAATATCTCTTATCTTTACGTCTTTTTCCTCTCCTCAACGGCCGTTTAATGACCACGAGTAAGAATTGACCCGGCACTCGCTACACCTAAAGACAATCAATCAATGCGAAGAATGGGTGCGTAGGCGCCTAGATTGTCCGTTTATTGTCATTGATATCACATTAACGAACGCAGATATCGCCGAAATAGCTCTTTTTTAATGAAGCGGTGGCTATTAGAATCAAATCGCTGCAGAAAATGTAGAGTAACTATCAAATTTGCAAGCACGAAATAGGGTCAAGTTAGCCTCTGGGTTTTTACTATAGGATATGCACGTTTCGCGCTAGACTAGTGTTAGGCCTGCCTCCGGGGAATTCCCTTGTTGTAAATTCTCGACTTCACGCGCAAAGAAAGGGTAAGCCCTGCCTCTGGGCGCTTTCTATTTGCCCTTTTCACACTATTCCGCTGAAGAAAATGAACTTACGGTCCTTTAGTCCTCGAGACGAAAAGGCAGACAAGGAAGGCGAAGCACCAAAGGAACGAAAGAATCAAAGAGCCGATTCCGAATCCGAGTACTAGAACCATCTTTACGACTGGAGAAGATAGGACCGTTGTAGAAGGTAGAGGAAGAGGGTAGAGGTCCAGTTTAGTGACCAGGGTCAGTACTGCCCATGAGTGCTCTCCTCAGTAGTCATGGAGACCGCCTGGCTATCCTCCTTCTCCTCCAATCTCTTGGACAGGGACGGTAAATGCAGAAAGGCTTACAAAATATGCTCGTACTCTAGAGGAGCAGAAAAAGTGAGGGGAGAGCAGATTAATGAGTGGTTTGCTCGGTTTCGTTTTTGATCTTTCTGTTCTTTGCTCATTAACGGCATTCATGGGGCACACGGATGAATGGAGAGTGTAAAAGGAAATGTGCGAGATGGGAAAACTCGCCCGTATCATTAGAGAGAGAGAGGGGGAATCCACTTCCTTCTTGCCTGGTCTTTATAGTTCTTTCCCCTCTGCAATCACTTCTTTCTGATCACTCCTCTCCTCCTCCCTCCCTGTGCAGAATGGAGTAAGAAACGATTGAACGCTAGTTATCCCATCTTCTCTCTGTTTGACTCCTCTCCTTTCCTCCCCTAACTGACGCCTCCTCTACTTGTTATTTCTCCCTTTCATTCTACTCACTTCTCCCTTTCAATCTCTCACTCTGATTCGAATCCACTTGCCATGCCCCTGAAATACTCCCATTGAGAGAACATGCTCCACTACATTTGGCACGTTCTTCTCGTTGAGTCGATAGAAGTGAGGAGGGAAGCTTCTCTCTCCCCCCCCCCCTCTCTCTCTCTCTTCCTCATCCCGAAGAGAAAGAGAGAGAAAGAGAGCAGTTACAAAACGACGACAACACACAATGGCCGAGTATTCCCAACTGTGTTCCACCCTCTCTTTCTCTTACTCATCTAAATTCGCAAGAGTTCCCACAATCTCATCTATTATTTATCCCCTTTGCTTTCTCTCCCCCTCTCTTTTCTTCTCCGTTCTTCTTCACAATCACTCCTCCCCATGGGCGAATGAGTGGTGTGATTCCTTCTCATTCCCTCTCATTCACACCGTCTCTGACCCGATTTTTGCATCAACTTTCACGTGCTTGGCACGTGTAAGATGGGCTGATAGCTCCACCTCCAGAGTATCTTTCTCCCCTCCTCCTCCCCTCTTCCCTCCCTCTCCCTCCTCATACCTCCATTCCATCCTCTCCCTCCCCTCGAGTGCACTATATCACTTATTCTCAGCTGTGGCATCCCCTCCCTCTATCAATCCTATCTCTCTAGACTAATCCCTTCCATTTCTCATCTTATCACCTCTACTCAGTTTTCACTCCTCCTTCTCTTATCTTGCAAATCAGCTCATATCGCCCCCTCGTTTCCCTCTGAGTGCTCTTCTCTCCTTAAGGATTTCCTCAGTTGCAAAAACATGTCTTTCTCTCTTCTCCAGAGTGTTTTCCTTCCTCGTGTCTTTCATTCTGGTCAAAGACTCTCAATCACTTCCTCCTCTCTTCTCATCTCTTCCAATCGGGCGTCCCCAACAGGCCTCCCATCTGACATGACCCCTATCTCTCTCCGTCTCTCTAAATCTCTCTGCCTCTTACACCACGCGTCTTCTCGACTCTCTCATACGTGCCTATTTGAATTGTTTCTCCTTATATTCATTCCACTCCTTCTTCAGAATCCTCTGAATGGAGTGCATGGGCCATGACGAATGGGCGCACGATGGGTTAGCTCACTCAGCCCCGGCCGCCTTCCTATATCCTGGATGCAGACGAGCCGCTTCTTTTCCCTTCGTGGGAGAGAAGGACCTGGCCATGCCCTCCGTACTCAAGGTATCAATCGCCTTTTTTTTTCTGAAGACGTTGTTAATTGAGCAGAATGAGGAGAAACGTAAATAAAAGCAGCAAAGATTTTTGTAGAAAAAACTGAAAAAAAGGTAAAGGTGTATCAACAAGCGATTTAACAGTCGTGAGACAACACTAGGTTAGATTCGCTGATATGGCCGTTGTTAGACTGTCACAGCACCCTACGAAACAATGCTTTCTAGGGTAGGTTACCGTCAGGTTGCCTTTTACTCAAGTTAACACTAGTATTTACTCAGTCGATTACTAGTTTCCTCTCTTTTGTTTGTCGCCTCATCGGTCGTTTTTAAACTACTCCTCTCCTCTTCTCATTCTTGTTGATAGGAGCATAGAGATCAACGCACGAATTGGCTTCTCCTCTTCTCTTTCTTTACTTCTCTATGTCAATTGATCACTGACCATTCACGTGTACCACCTGAGGCCCTTCCCCATATCTCCTGTTGATCTTCCCTTAGTCCCTAGTAGAGAGTCAACAGGGCACCTCCTCTGTCTCATGTGCAGTTGCACTCAAGAACATTCTTTGAGAGAAGGGAAAGAAAGGACCAACTGTCGAGAATGAGAAAGACAAGACTGCGACATTTCCAGGTTCGATCACAGAGTGAGAGTGAAGGACTGAATAGAAGGAGGAATGTAATGACACTCGAAGAATTGAAGATCAAAATGAGTGAATATCCCGAGACTCGAGGTATTGAGGACCCTTATACGGAATGTAATTGAAAATATGCAAATTGTAGAAGAGGAGAGTGGATGCGAGTCTGAATCGGTTTCGAGTACTCTATCTCAGTCTGGTTCCTCTACAGATCTCGCTGATCTCGCAACGGACGAGGTATACGGTATCTCTTCTCCCTTATCACTTTACAGTAAACACACATGGCGATTCAACCTTGACTCTTCTCACACCACTACTCAGAGTATTTCGAGCGCAGCCAACGATAATAACAGTTGCAGTTGAGTGCTTTACTCGATGAGAAGAAGAGGGTTCGATTCGCTGATGACTGTGGAAAGGAGCTATTCTACATCAAAGTTATGACTGAACCATCCGATGTGCCTCCCCTCATCTCCCCTGCTGTCTTACGCAGATTTAGAGGTGTGTTTCACTTGAGACGATGCAAGAAAATAGGAAATTCTCCGCTGTTTGGTCAGTAAGTCGTAAAATCTCCAAATTGGAGAACAGAGTGGCACAATATCAGATGAAAAGAGACAGGCGGCAGTGTGTGTTAATCGAATTGATTGAGTGGTAGGGTTAAATTTGGCGAGGGTGTACCCCACAATCGTTTTTTTATATGGTGGAACAAACAGAGACAATTCCTATCTGAGCACATGTTATGACACGATAAATTGATCAAATTTTGATTGATTTAGGTCTTTTTTTCGGTGGAACAAACACAGACTATTACTGTATAAGGACATACTAAATGATTGAAAACAATAAGAATTGTTCAAAATTAGATTGATTTAGGTGCGGATTGGGACGAGGACGAGACAGTACAACACTCATCGTGGATTCTCTCCTTCCCTCAACCAGCCAGCGAGTACATTCGATTCAGACACAATATCGATAAGAACAAGGTAATCATCAAGTTCCCATTGAAAACAAAGCATTTTCCTCTCTTTGTTCTAATAGACGATTGATAAGGAGCCAAAAGATGAAAACATTGCAATCTTGTCGTTGCCGTGCGTGCAAACCATGTGGAATCAATCATGGATCCTCTCCAATCAATTTGCACGATCAATCAACAATTTCTCTTGCAGATTTCTCTCGAAAATATCCTGCTGAAGAACGACTCCCTCCACATGACAGGCACTATCAAGGCGAGTAGAGGGAGGAAACATTCGCCCTCAAGAGGGGAACACTGACTAGGTCAACTGTTGATTAAACGGCTACACTACATACTAGAGAGGAACAAATACCGTATTTTACCACAGACGAGGCACTGTAGCGGAACAAAGAGTTCATGTGTTTACATTGAAGTGTAACAGTAGTTTCTTATATTTGAAGATTTTTCACATATTTTTTCTTAACATATTTTTCATCAAACACCGTAATCGCGAATTCGACAGTGTTTTTCATCAAACCTGTCTACTGTATTTTGATTTAGAGAATGCTTGTAATAATTATCTTTATTACAACAATATTCAATTGAAAAACAAAAGAAAAATATTAGAGTTTATAATTTACGACAATTGAAATGAACAAGAACCTTTTTGTTTATTTTTACTACAGTTATTCGTGAACCACACATGTGCCTTCATTTAAAATATATTATTTATCGAAAAAAATGAATATAGTATATTGAGTACCCTAATCTCGTACTTTATAGTACTTTCACTAAACATATTTCTTAACCATTTCATTCAGGTGGCCAACATCGCCTTCGAGAAGCGAGTGTTCATCAGACTCACCACTAACTCCTGGCAATCGTATCTCGATCGACCTGCAGTCTACCAGCAGTCGAGCAATAAAGTGCACGATACCTTCACATTCGACATTGAGATCCCTCGTGACACCAGCGCGGTAAGTGGCGCCCACTCTAGATCCAGAATATCCGATTTCAAGTCATCAAATAGAACGTCGTTTCAGGATTCTCGCATTGAGTTCTGCGTCTGTTACGTTGCTGGAGGTCAAGAGTACTGGGATTCGAACGATGGGAAGAATTACGTGCTCCTTTCTTCCATCAAGTCCACCCATACCAATGTCCTCTCCCCTCACACTCCTCTCTTCGGAAGGTAAGCACCAATTGTTCGCACACGAGGGAAAATTGCGTGCGAATTGTGTTGATACTTGGAGGAAAAGGAAGATATGGAGAGGTCACAACAAATCGTCTGAACATGATTATGTGGAATGGTGCGATCGAATTGTTGATCTTTGATACAATCCTATCTATAGGAATGATGTAGTAAGTGTACTCCTATCATCCCATCGATCACTTGCAAGGGGAAGGATTTGGTGGATTGATCTCGCTGCGCCTTCCAGCTTGTTTGTGTCAACCCTTGCTGAACATCTATCATAGCGGAGCAGGCAGGATTTTGTTTGTGAGGAGCAGAAAAGCGACAGGACTCCTCTCTTTTGCTACTTTCCTGCTGGAATATGTGGAGGTGTAAAGAGGTAGAGAGACTGGAAGGAGGAGAGGATCGGGGAGTTTAGAGGAAGAGAGAGGCAATGACGAGTCTTCATCTCTTCGAAAACGAAAGAGAAGACGGGGACTCAACCTATCCAGCAACACAAGACAAAAAGAAGATTTGAGAGAAGGGGAATGTAGTGTATCTCTCTAGGTTGATGATGATCTTCGATGTCTCACGGATATAGTCTATCCTGGGGCAAATCACGAAGGTCTCGACGAGAGTAAAGGGCAGCGATTGAGGGTTGGTGAAGTGGACTGAAACGGAATTGTATAAAAATCATGGCTGTGGGTTGAATAATATCAGGTTAACAAATGGTAAATAGAGGGACTTCCTAAAGAAATATTGTCGGTTCAATTATAGTTTCTGGTGATGTCAATATGATAAGTCTTGCTCTAACTGTGTTCTAACTGTTATTCCAGTTACAGTGGGCTCAACATACAGTTTCAATCGCGATAACAACAGACTAAATGATATCATTTGCAGTTTCAAGGACAAGAACGATGCTTACAATCAGAGATACGACAATTGGAGTTCCTTCGCTTCGTGGAAGAATCTGAGTGTGGACGGTCCCTATTGGTGATCGACCTGTATCAGGCAACCTAGTTACTTTCTTGTTATGTATTCATAGCCATTTGTCGCTCCGTCGTATTCCATAACGATCCAATCGAGTTCAATCAATTCAATCCGACGGATTCACTATCGTCTCTCTCGCCATAGTTGCGTCCCAAGCGAGTTCAACACTTATTTTTGCCCCCGTAGCCATCGGCACTAGGTCGGATGAGAACATTCTGGATGAGAACCTTCTGGATGAGGACCAAAAAATCGTCTTCTTTTGCTGTTGCGATTGAGAACCTACTGAGAAAATATTAAAACCTTAAACCTATCATACGAACGTTCTCATCCGACCTAGTGCCTAGCCATCACATCATAATCAACAGTTATGCCATCTTCACCAGAGACAGATCGACCTGTTTCCCCTAATCAATACTCAACATCTCTGCCACCGATTATGAGATTGACTCAGCCATGATTTACACGTTGTACACGGTTGCTCCATTCTCTCTCCCATCCAACCTACAAGTAGTTCACCACAAGTCACTCTTGCACAGTAGTTCAATCCCCCACTCAGTTCGATGCGGGTTTCCCTTTTCTGGAGATGAAACATCCTCCATTTACGTTGTACGTGCCTTCTGATGAATAAAGAATGATACGATGAGTCAACTTCCTCGATCAATTGTGAAGACAAGAGAGGAAAGGCCACTCGTGGGTATAGTCAAGTCCATTTGAGGAATGGGATGGACTCCTTTTCTCTTCTTCTTCCTTTCTAGAGGCACTCTTCTTCCCTTTCCTCACCTCTTCACTCTCCAGCCTCTCTCCACACAACTCAACTCAATTTTTCTCCGACTCAACATAGTCATTACGAAATGGATCTACCTCCTCCTCTAGTCCTTAGGGGGAAAAGCGGTCGAAATGGAAGGAGAGTGTCTGCATCTAACTATTCCTTCTCAGTGGTCTCCTCCGGTGTTCAATTCGATACCTTTTTTCTTCCATTTCGTCTAAAGGCCACGTTAAACGTCTCGATTTTCTTGTAACCCAATTAATTGTATTTTGCCGATCTTGCGACCTCTTTTGCAAGGTGCAAGTCCCTAATTTGTCCTTGCGTGCGGTAGATCAGAACTCGTGTTCATTCTCTATAGCGGGACGATTCGATTATCTTTGCTGTCTTCCTCAACACTTCTTCATTCTAATAGATGATGACACTGAGTACGATCGCAGAGGAGAATCCTTCTCGGAAGGGGCCTGGCAAGATGAAACTATCCGAGAAAGTATCCAAGGTTCGTCTATTTTTATGTTTCCGATCTAAATATACCACGAATACTCAATCATGTATAGTGGAAAAAATAGAAAAGTTCTTTTTTGATATTGGATTAAGAACGGTTATCCGATATCCGCTGCTCAAAATGCAGAATTTGAAAACCTGTCTTAATTAATTAGTTGGGTAAATTTTTTTTTATTTTTTTTATTTTCATTTTTATTGTAATGACTTCATTTAGCTGTCAACGTTATTAGTTGTTTTTTATAAGTTTCATAGTCGATTTTTCAATAAAAAATTTGTTCTTCAAAATCACAATATCGGCGATGCGTTCCATTGTTTCAGAAGATGGTATAATAGGAGAGAAATCTTCATTTATAGTTGTTTTACGTCGGTAAATTTTTTCGAGTTGATTAAATTAATATTTTAATCTACATTCTGCATTACTGAGTAATTTAATCATTACTTTGTTAAAAGGACCCGTAAATATTAGATGCATACGATGGGTTTAGTTATTTTAATATTCTATATTTTTTCGACCATTTTTGTTGACTTTTCAAAACTTTCAATCACGTTGAGTGTTCGAATGATTTCACTCAGTTCCTTCCTTTCCGTGTGTGTGAGAGAGAGTGAAGCAAAACGAAATTCGGACCGATGTTTGGGATGCTTTGCCTGAAAAAGACAACGGTCACGGTCTTTGAACGATTGGGACCGCCAGACAAAACAGATTGAAGTTCTCGATTTACGAAGTGTCCCCCCCCCACACGTCACGCGCCATTCGTTTCAATCGTTTCAAACACTTCTCCAACTCTTCTTCCTCATCTCCAGATGGTTTCACTTTATCCCACTCTTACGTCCACAATTCTTGGCCGTGTTTATGCAAAAAGTCTCGAAAATAGGCGGAAACCTTCGAACTGGGCATAGCCTTGAGTGGGTCCCTTCTCTCTCTTCTGTCCTCGAAACGACGTTTCTTCCTTCGACCCAAACACAACTGAAACGAGATGAACGCCCTTGTTGAATGTGTTGAGAGAAGGCACGGAGAAAAGATTGGGAATTCGGGAAAATCAGAGAACTCAAGCGCCACAAAGTCAATTCGCACATCTCGACCTCTATCTACCCAATGAATCTGATGATACTGAAGAAATAGTGCGTAGTTACATCAATTTATTGAACAAGGAAGAAAAATTCCACGTAAACAGGTCTGGTGCTGAAATGGGATGCACTTTCACCGTAATTGTTATGGCAAGTGGAAGTGCTCTGAAAATTTAGAGAGAAAGACCGTGCGCCATTTGCAGGCCTTCGTAGAGGCACGATGCACGGACAACATTCTCTTCTCTGTTGCAGTCTCCATCGGATCCATCGTGCTGCTCCTCCAAACTTGTCCTGTCCTCATGAACAATTGGGTGCATCTCACTGAGCCCCGTCCCATCAACAAGACGAATGAGAACGGAGAGCAGTTGGTCTGTATCCACTAGAATAGAACTATGATATCATCCTGCCACTTGCAGGAGGCTGTTTTCGACTACAACGCCGGTTATTTCGAGGTCTGTAGGGAGTTCCTGAAGAAAGAGAATGATTCGATCAATCTGGAAGATATCGCCAGTACGTTCATTCTACCATACCTTCAAGTATAACAATCCAGAGATCGGTAGCATAGACACATAATCATTTCCACTACAGAATATCTAAACCTCAAAATATCCTAAATCTGTGATGCATAAATGTCCTAGGTGTACCCTATTGCATTCAGAGAACGAGGCCGACTATCGTTGTCATCTGAATCCCCTCTTCTCTCGACAGGACCTCTCCGACTTCTCAGTTGCATCACTTGCCGTCATTCGTGAGATCCTCTTCTCGGCTTCTGATTCGATTGCCGCCAAAGTGCAAGAATGTCTCTGATTGCAGTGCGATTGGGTCTGCCTGCCTTATTTCACATGTGCGGTGCCTTCATCTGTTCTCTCGCTTTCATGTTGGGAGTGGCGGGTCATGTGAGGAAGACCTTCTACACTCTTCTGTCCTCCATCTCATACATTTGTGGAAGTGAGTGGATGATTGCACAAGGAGAAAGAGGAGGAGGGGGAGGGAGACCAGATGTTTCTTTGCCTCTTCGAAGAGGAGGAAGAGGCAGATGGAAGAAATCGTGCACAAATGGACGAGTGATGAATAGAAAAATTTGATTTCACCTTGTGACAACGTGATCATATGAAACCGAGATTGCCTTCTTGCAAAAACGAGATGCAGCTGATTGAGTCATATGAGGGACACATAATTGAACTGCGCCTACGGTAGCTGAAATAGGGCCAATTTGGAATCATGAGACCTTAGAGAGGCAAAATAATGGGGTTAATTTGGGTGTAGGAAAGGTTGAGAGGTTACGGTAGCTCACAATCATTGCCAGGTATCGTCCTTTCCACTGCCGTCCTCATGTTCGTATGTGTAGTGGACGATGAGTTAGCCCCTAGAATGAAGCCAAACGCAGCCGGAGAACCGAGTAAATTCTCCTTCAAATACGGTATCTCACCCTTTACCTTATTTTCCCCCATTACCGCTGACATTCACGGTTACTCTCAGCCTCAGCCTAATAATGCCGTGAGTGTAAAGGCGTAGTCGTGTGATCACTCTCGATCTTCGGTTGACTATATCTCCGACTAATGATAATTGATCACAGGTGCTCCATTCTACTCGTCCTCGCTTTCCTTCGTCCCAGTCCAAATATGCGCCTGTCTCCACGCTTTTCTCTACTTTCGTCGATATCCGACAGTCGTGGAAAAGTTGAAATTCGTTCCCGGCCTCGAGGCAAAATGTGGGAATCGCACAGCAAGAAAACAGAGAAAATAAGTTGATTTTCAGTACGGAACGCTCAGTTGGAC
Source organism: Pristionchus pacificus (assembly GCA_000180635.4). Taxonomy (NCBI): domain Eukaryota; kingdom Metazoa; phylum Nematoda; class Chromadorea; order Rhabditida; family Neodiplogasteridae; genus Pristionchus; species Pristionchus pacificus. The sequence continues at coordinate 6,682,362 of CM026580.1, forward strand.
AAGGAACTGGGAATTCCTCCACTTGAACAGTGGAGAAGGGGTTCCCTTGCATCGTATCTACCACTTCCCTCTTTCATTTCCACTCGTCCCTCTCCGTGTCATTCCTCTGCTGCATCACTCGTTATCGTTCAAGAAGTGTGACTCCATCAATCGAATAAATATCTTCCATCCCCCCGATCACATATGGTTGTAGTCACTCTTTGTATCAATCTATCTCCGTCTCCAATCCGTCTTCCTGCTCCTCTCTCTTCTTCTTCCTCTTCTTCTTCTATTCTCGTTGCTGGGAGATCTTCAGTCCTTTTTCATCTGAACAGGCAAAAGGGGAACAGTTTCCGGTTGGCTCTCCTTCGTCTTTCCTCCCTTTTCCACTAGACCGAGCAGTTCTCTCCTTCTCCTCTTCCCGTCTATTCTCAATTGTTCTAAGCATCGGATGAATGCGAGGACAGTAATTGAAGTCAGTCATATGCTTCTATTCTAGATGAGCATCCAATTGTGTCTTCTCTTCCCCTTCTTCCTCTCCTTCTCCTTCTCCTCCTCTTTTCCTCTTTAATACGAGGCCATTCCACCCTCGATCTCCCCTTTCTCTTCGTTGTCATCCTCCTCCAAGTGTGAATGAAGTCAACCTGTCTCTTCTTCCCTTCTGATCTTCTTCTTCTTCTGCCTTTCCACATTCAATTGTAGAGTGAATCCGAGAGAGAGAAACGAGGTCTTTCAATTCATGTTCCTTCTTCTGCAGCAATCTCTCCTCCCCTATCACTCCTCCTACTCACTCCTTCTCCTCCTTCTCATACTCTTCTTCCTCCTCTTCTCTTCCCTCTTTGCCCTCACTTGTCACTGCTCATTCCACTTCATAATATCATGCAGCATCCTCTATTCCTTAATGGATTCATTCTCTCCTTCTCCCCTTCTTCTTCGTCTTTTCTTCTTATATCGAATGGCCACTTCTCGATCTAGTCCCTCTCGACCCCTAGTATCATCCCTCCTTCTCCTTCACCCATCCCTTCCTCCTCTTTTCTCCACCTCCTCCTCATCATCATCTACCGTTTCTTCCTCTCTTTCCTCTCTCTTTTCTCTCAACTCCCTTCATTCAATCCATCTGCTCAGTCCCAAGTATTCAGATATTATCCTATCACCGCTTCTACATCTGTCGTCGTCTCTCTTTCCATTCTCTCTTCTCTCGATCCGACCATATTGCTCTTTTTTGGCTCGTCGTCGCATGGTTGAGATTGCGAGTCTTCCCGACTCTTTCTTTCTTCCACTTCAACATCGTCCCTTCTCCCTCCCCACAGTCTCTATTCCTTTCTTTCTTCATCCTTGATAATGTCGTCTTTCTTCGCCTTTCTTTCCTCATCACCTCCTCAATCTATCTCAATCTCATTACTCCTCTCTTCATTCTTCATCGTACCTTCCGCTCTAATGCCAATAACTGCTGTCCGCCCACTAATGATGCTCATTTTTATCCTTCTCTAAGAGTTTCTCGGGATATTCTTCTCCTTTCAAGTCGTATTAGTACGGTAGCATCAAGATGAATTGTCCCATTCAAAGCATGAATATCTCTCTCACAATTACTCTTACCGGATATTTTTGATATTCGTTCTCGACTGAACTATCGTCCTTCTCCGCGAGAAAGGAAAGAGCGAGAGAACTTGAAATCTCGACGACGACTCGAAATCTTTTACGTTCTCTTCTATTTCTTCTATCGTCAAATCTCTTCCACTTAGATCGGATGCAAAATTACTCGCTGTTATTTTCTCAGGAGCATTCCTTCCCCATTTCTCACAATGCCAATCTGATCGGAGACACGGGAGGAGCAAAATAACAATGGACGTCTTCTTCGATGGGATCGCGTCCAATTTCGCCATCGGACTTTCGTATATGACTCTCGGGGTCTTGGGTGAGTCATTCCTCGTGCAATCACTGCTAATGGGTGGTCGTATGCAGGTATCGTTGTCAACATGGGCACTGTGGTGATGATCGTGACGAATCGAGTGTATCGTCTGTCCGCCTACACTCTCATGGCGAACATTGCACTGGCTGATAGTGTCATTCTCTTCATCACCGGTTATTATCCACCGGCTTCTTTCCCTTTTCAGTAGATAATAGTCGGTTTAGACAGGCGAAAACAATGATTAGAGAGATAGTGAGACACACAAACAAATCCACCTCTTCCTCTGGAGACTATGAGGCATGCGATTGCATGTCTTATAGTCTCCAGAGGCTATGACCGGAAGTGTGGGAGGGGTTCACGAATCCAAATCATTCATCCATTATTCACTAGTCCCGATGGATGGAGAAATAGGAGGAGATGTGTCTGTACATCAATTGCGCATTTCATCGTCGTAAGAGGGGATGACGTCTATTCTTGGGAAGGGAAGGGACAGGGATAATTGAACTCTTCCTAGGTGTTGCGTGTGGATGGTCCTTCGTGGAAAGGGACGACCATGAGAAGATCGCCTTGAATGCCACGTTTCTCTATCCGTGAGTGACTAATCGTTGTGGGGAGAAGGGACACGCAAGGGAAGACACGGGAATAGAGTCATGACGACCATCTCTTCTTCTGCAGAATTGAGGATCACGAGGGACCGAGATACGTTCTATCCGCCCTCCATGTCTCTGCTTGGATGGCCGGTGTGCTATCATATGCATTACTCGGGTTGAATCGATGCATTGCCATTCGGTATTATGGAACTAGAGCGAAGGCACTCAATCGGTAAGTGGATGAGCCCACTCAAGGAAAAGGAAGATTCCTTGCAGAATGCCCGTTGCAATCAGTGGATCGTTAGCTACATGGGCGATCGGTATGGTTATAGGTAAGATACGTCACAGACAGACTAATGAGCGGATGCCTAATTACAGCTCTTACGGGAACGTTCCCTGATGCATTAATGGGTATCCGACAAGACATGTATACGTGGAGTTTTCACGAGTTTTCGCAGCGTCGATCATGTTAGTTGTCTAGACACATTTCAAATGCCGAAATTGCACCTTTCCAGTGTATTTCTTCATCGCTCTCCTCTGTGTGAATCTGATCGCCATTTCTGGCCAATGGATCTGTTCCATTCTCGTCCTACTCAAGATTCGCTACGTCAAGAAGAAAATCTCTCGAAATAAGCTGAATCAGAATTCTGCAAATAGATTCAGGAAACAGGTGCAGTGGACTGTTCACTAGACTCTAGGTCCTTATCTTATTCAGGCCAAACTTACCTTCCAATTCTTCTATCCCTCTCTTCTATGCACTCTTTCATCCGTCGTTCTATTCTCAAAACCTCTTTTATTCGATCACGGACTTCTCAATCGGACAATACTCATTATTCTGCACGTTGTGAGCCCATTTTCCTTTCTTCTCCCTTCTCCTCTCCTTCACTCAAGTATCAACCATCATCATCGACTTTTCTCCTCGGAGAAAGAAGGGGCAAAAGAAAGCGGGGCGAGTGAGAGGCAATACTTAGTGTTGTTCCTCATCTTGTTATCTCCCTTCGCGACTTCATCAATTCCTAGAACAAACGAATTTGTGGGGAGAGGGAGTGGCGAATCGGGCACGCGTACAAATGTCTTTTTACGCTAGAGCGGAGATAGAGGGGAATTCGTCTGATGCGAAGATAATCATGAAATCTCATTCGACCCTTCCTCTTTATCGTGGGAGAAATTGACGAGAGCATTTCCAATAAGCGAACTAGATTTTTCGAATGAGGAAGTGCAATATACTTCCGCAACAATAGCTCGTATGAAAACAATATGAATAATAAATGTTACAGCAATCAATTTAGCTCAAAAATTGAGAGCTCACATTACAAAACTAACCAAAAAGAGGTAATGTATACATAAACACTTTGTTTAGTGAAAAATCAAATCTTTATAATTTCACGTAATATTTAAAAAATCTTCATAATGTACTTATCACAGTTGCTTGGTGGAATAAATCATTCAAGTAGTTGATTCAATCACTTAGAATGACAATAAAGCTGAATTTTCATTTTTTAAAATTAGCTTTGACATGCGTTCAGTTTACTTGGAGTGACAAGGCTCTTTCAATGATGAACTCTTCAATATATTAGCCGGAACTTTCTGCCCTGAAAAAGGGCAATTTAACAGTTCACTAGTCATGCAGAGCAGTATTTTGAAGTAATTTTTGCTCTCAATTTCTGATATTGGATTTGGGATTTCTAGTTCTAGAAGATTATTGACAAATATAGAAAATGCAGTCTTCTGTATATGATTTTTTTAGATACGCATAGTAATCTCATAAGCAAATTACCTGACTAAAATTCAAAATTGAGCTCATTTCGAACGCATTTATAGGAAAAAAATTTCAATGTCCTTACTATGTGTAATTACATATTAGTTTATTTACGAATGTTAGAAATTGTAGTAACAAGGGGGCTTGTATTTTGCAAAACAAAATTACTCGTACTCAGAACGTACCCTAGCAAGAAGGGAAATTGCAGATTTGGTTGGTGAATCACACGTGCAATCCTTTCATCTACGCGTACTTCAATGATCGAATGCGATTGACTTATGGACAATTGATGACCTGCTCACAACTTCGATATGAGATCTCCAAGAGACGAGTCTCACACACTTTCACTCAAGGAAGACACACATCGAGGTATTTTTTGTCTATCCTTGCTCATTATGAAAAGAACTCATTAATGGGAGTTTCCGAATGACGAAGTAACGAGAAATGGGGACATTCTTTATAACTCCCTTGATGGAGGACCTCAATTAAGGGGGCAAGAAGAGAGAGATAGAGTTCATTAGAGCGGGAATGGGAGAAAAGGGAATTCAGTCTCCTTTTTTGCAGACGTTCAAATGGGCAAAAGACGAATCGAATGAGCACGCGATCGACCAGAGGAACGAGGGACGGAAACTTCGTTAGGAATTCACTACAAATGCAGAGTAGAGATTTCGAACAATTGTGCGAATTCATGATGAGAGTTAATCCCTTCTACGATTCGAGTGAAGGATGGAGAGAATCATCAGACGAGGAAGAGCAGCGACCGGTTTGTTTATTTGAACTCGTGATCTCGTCTATGACGTCCATCTATTCAGATGTCACGTGAACTGTCGGTTAGAGCCGCCCGATATACAAGATAGACAGACAATCGATATGTGTCATGACCAAATGACCAAGCAAGAACGAGTGTTCCCTTCAGATAACATGTCCCTCATATCTGGTTATCTTCACCCCATTTCCTTCTATTCTTCTTCTTAACCATTCTTCTTCTTCTTCTCTTTACCGCTTTCTTCTCCTACGGCTAATCCCGTTCTCCCCCCTTGTATGCACCTGCTGGCTTAGTGAACAGTAATCTTCTCCAATCATTCATCAGTTTCTAACCTTTTCGCTCATATCCCCCACTGCTGCTTCCATTCCCATAATAGCTACTCCCGTTCTCATTATTATACCATTTTCCCATGTCTAGGAGAGAGGAGGCGTCTTCTCTTTTGCTATCGTGTTCTTCTCATCGCTAATGGAAAGGAATAAGACTGTTTATCATGTAAAAGTTCATTGATGACGAATAAAGACGATACCCTGAGGCGAGATAAGAGATCATTCTCGTGATAGGGGAGAAATAAGGAGAAATGAGGGGACAACGAAGCATTACTGAGTATTCTTAGCACTGGACATCATTAGGAGTGGTTACTCTACAGAATCAGACGAATTCGTCTTTGGTTTCACGGGAATCGTTCGAACCTGAGTCATATCGGGAATCTGTAGAGTGGCCACAGGAGCATTCTCATCCATCTCCTCAGTCTTCTCTCCATCTTCCTTCTCATCATCCTTCTCACCATCTTTGGCCTCATCTTTGGTCTCCGAATCAGTCTTTTGAGTGTTCGTATCAGAGGGAGTTCGTGGTCGATTTAGAGGAGGAACTTGAAGTGTGGAAGCACTTGGTTGAATTGCAATCGTTTCTGTGTTGTCTGCTCCTCCCATCACAGAAGTTGGCTCGATCACTGCAAGAGATGAAGTGGCCAATTAGCCTCTCACCCGTAGTCTAGTTGCTAGTGGCGATAACTAGATTCTCAGGCTGGACAACTTACAGCTCATGCGCTCCCACACAGAAAGAAAACGCCTGACGCTTTTTATGCATGCAAATTAGAACGAACCGTGAATTTTGACGTCGGCCTCGTTGAGAAGAAGACGAAGACAAGAAGAGCAACCGCCCATCGGAAGAAGTAAGGACTGGAATAAAATGGAGTGATAAGGGAAGGGAAAGACTGGATGAAACTTTGTGGAATATCGGCAATCAGTGGGCATTGAATGCGTTCGGGAAAGGGGGGGGGGAGAGTAATGTCTCTACAGGAATAGATGTCGTCATGTATGGGGAAGGGAGGAGCGAAGGGAAGGGGATCATGGGATTGTAATGAAGAGGAGGATGAGATGAAATGGGGGAATCTCACCTCAGAGAAGAAGGGAGAAGAAGAGTGAAGAACTCATTTGAGAAGAATCCGCCCCTTTCTTAGATGATGAAGAATAGGGAGAGATATTCAATGCGAAATATCGTCGGGTGATAAGGATAAGAAGAGAGATAGAGCATTACCTCGACTGCCTTGGTTACCATGGAATTTCTCCCTTTTCTCCCCTAGGGCACTGACACTACAACACATAATGAGGAATAGGAAACAGATTGTGACACTGATTTATCGTCATGAATGGAATGCCGCTTCAAGCATCTCCTCCATTTGCTCTCTCCCATTATCGCCGGCTTTAAGCCCATTACGGAAGACGACAAATACGATGTCGTCTTGCGGGTCCCATGACACCATTTGCAGGCCATTGCCCCAGAATGAGACAATGAATCGCTGGAATGAGGGCACTAATCGTATCAGAACCTCGTAGACACTCGAAAACAAGTGAGAAATGCACTTGATACTGCATCGAATCTCAAGTGGCACTTACGTTCTGCTGAGTGGGATGTCTGATGTAGGAGAACCCTCTTCCATAGATCCTCCTCTTCGACAAGACAAAGTCTTCCTCTTCCCCAATAGGATCCATCAAATCTACCTTCTCGCCATCCGTCAACAAACTCGACTGAAATTTGTATTCGTGCTCAGTTGCGCGCTGCCACTTCTTAGAACATTTTTCTCGTTGACGCGATTGAACGAAACCTTGTTATTACAAAGCTATTTTCAGAGTAAGCATCATCTTGGAGGCGAAAATATCCACAGTTTTTTTTATTATTGCTTCCCTCGCTGTGGAGGGGATCCTGTTCTTAGATCGTCTCTAAGGAAAATTCTCTCATGATCGTTGCTAGTTCACCAATTCTGACGTTCTAGTCGCCATGGGAAGTGTTTGGGCGGGGAGGAATTACAGATGTGCGTATGCAGGGTTTATTTTCAGGTGTTACATCTATTTCGGTCTTATCCCGCCCTCCGAAATAATTGCTAGCGAGAGTGAGCAGGTGAACATGCTGAGAGGCATTTTAGAAAGTCACTTTCACATTTCGCGAACCCTTAAAAAGGAGGAGGGGAAAGGTAATGGAAAGGTAATCAAGGCACTTACGTTCTGCATGAGATCACTGGTATGCCCAGTGATTATTTTCGGGCTTATTTTCCCACCTGATCTAGTCACTATCAATTCCCCAATTCAATTCAAAGAAGGTAAATACTCACGGCGGCCATCACAGTGTGGGCCATCGCTCTGGCCGTTCCTATCCCATTACAACTGATAAGACGAAGAGAGCGAACGTCGGGGGAATTGAAGGGTACCACGTCCTACACGAGCAAATGATTACCTCCCTGAAGCAATTAGCTTACAGGCTTCATTAGATCGAGAAAGGACGGATATGAAGCTGATCTGTCTGCAATCATCCCATTCTTGACGTAATTGGACACTATGTGGATGTAATTGAGTGGATGGGACAAATGTGCGATAGCAGAAGAAAGTAGAGAGGGATTAGTAATTCTCGCCACTCGATAGTTCTCATCCTCAGGAAGACCCAGGAAAAAATCTTGATCTGCAAAATCGGAAATCATCTGATGCACTGAAAGTGATATTTACCCTTCGACTTCGGTTTGATCTCTTCATTAAAATATTCAGCTGCAGTTCGACCCTTATTGTCTAATCTCATTACCAATTGATCGATTACATAAGCATAAGCGATTCCAGAATATCCCATCTTCGAGCCTGGAGCCCATTGAGGATTCGTCTAAACTGTTTATTCTGCCGAAGGATGAAGGAATTTCTTGATCCGCGCATTAGGCGATTTGTCACTCTCGCTATCTCACTCTGTTTCTCTTTCAGTCGATTTCGTTCATTACCTGCTCGATTATTGAGCCCATCATAGTCGTATTCTTTGATTCCTCCAACGTGAATTCCCGTGAGAAGTGAAGCAGTCCGGCCTGAACACGCATACTAAGCTCCTACGGCTGTAAAATTAAAGGCTCACTTTGTGGTCGAGAATTTCCCCAATTGTCGTTTTCTCCTTTCCATTGCATGCGAACTCTGGCCATATCGTGGAAACCTGAATGGGAATGCAAAGTGATAAAGAAACAAAAAAAAAAAAAAAAAAAAAAAAAAAAAATCGACCTTATCACTGTAAGAAAATCGATGGTCTCGCTTCAGATGAGTGAATATGATTCCGATGAATACTTTGGTAGTGGAATAAGCAACGGTGAGCGTGTCTTTCTTCCATTTCTGATTGGCAGTACTGAAGCAGCTGAATTATATCAGCACTGAGAGTCTACTAACGGATCAGCATATCCAGCCCATAGATCGACAACAACTTCACCCTTCTTCATTAGAACCATCGACACTCCACCTCGTTCAGATAGTGAAACATTCCTGAAAGAGAGAGCTACGTTCGAGTAACATGGTGGTGACCTCACTTGAACAACTCGTGTAGTCTCTCATAACCGGGGTTTGATTGACCACTGACTGGTGTGGGTGGGTAATAGGTCGGCATGAGTGACATGTAGATGAAGAAGGAGACGAAAGCGATCACGTATGGAATGAATCCTCTAAGTGATTTCATGTAGCGTGAGGAACAGAAGACTGAACTATGAGTGAATGGACACTATCAGTGATTCTCTCTCTTATCATGCGTGATTCGATGCAATCTTATAGTCTTCCCTACAATTCGACGGCCCAAGTACAATCGACCCTAACTATTCACTCTTTTTCCGTTCCCAATCCTGTTTTATAACAATAAAAAGAGTAAATTGTGTACAAACAGTTGAATATTTGCACTCTTTGTGTTGAATGGTGGAATGAATCGCTGCTCTGTCCTTTCTTTGATTCAATGACCAGTTTCAATGCCTTTTGCATGCAAATCACACATACGGACCATTCCCCCGCTGCTTCCTGCCATCCTCTTTCATCCCCTTTCCTTATCCTGGGAAAGAAATCATCTCGACCCTTTGGCAGATCTCGTTCCTAGACCACTGAGAAAAGAGAGGAGAAGCTAGGAGGTGGTTAGTGGATGAGGAAATGGGAGGAGAAGAGACAGTACGAGGGAAGGGAAGACAATGGGAATTAGAGAGAGGACAGAGATGGGGAAGGAGGGATTACTGGATATGCTGGATCGTCCCTCCCTCTTCTCCTCCTCTCTAAGGGGAGGAGATCCTTCCTTCGTGGATCAGTCGAATAGAGAGAGAAACGATGAGGAGTGCCATCCTTTTGCTGTCTCTGGCAGCTTATGCCATCGCATCCACAGGTAGGTCATGGGTTTAGTGCACTCAAGGTTACGGTAGGACTAAGGTAACGTTAGGACTACGGTTCGTTATGGTAGGGCTACGGATTAGGATTCATGAATCCTCTTGCAGCGTGCCCTGATACCTCGAAGACTGCCTACTTCGTAATCGATAATACTGAGTTGATCACAACGGAGTCGATCGAGTTCAGTGAATTCAGCGAGGAGGAATGTCAGTCGACCTGTAGCAGCAATGTGGTCAGTTTTGTTCTTGCTTATCACTAAATTTCGTTCACTTTCGTAGCCAATCAATAGATAAGTCATGATAGAAAATTCTAACTCTTCGTGATATTATGGATCATGCGTCATTTCACTAGCCTAATGTAGTTAGTGGTCAAGACGTAATCTCCATTAGAGATCACGGATCAAGGCTAGCCGCATCAACATTCTTGCTTACTCCTTCCTTGATTTATGCGGGGGAATGGTGTAACAGTGTGTTGCGTAAGAGTTGAAAAAGTGTACCCACGTCAAGCGATTTCACAGTCTTACCGCAGCACTAGGTGGGAACGTCAGAGTTCAAAGATCAACTTCAGGATACGAAGGGAAAGAGCATTGAGTGTGCTTCGTTCGCGTACGATCATGTTTCTTTCACCTGCACCGTTTATGCCACCAAGTCCCTTCCGGAGGGCAAGGTCAGTATATTTTGCTTCTTTTAATTCCAAGCCTTCTGATTTTCAAGCAATCAGTGATCCATTCAGGCGGCCACTAAGCAAGCAGTGGGAAAGAGATTCTTCGAAAAGTTCTGCCTTTCGGGTAGGTCATTTCACTTTCTACTCTCCCTTTCCCATTCCTTCCCCTCATCACCAGTGACTTTCAATCTGTCTTTAGACGACTCCATTTCCAGTTCATTCCCCCTTTTTCCTTATCCATTTCTCGTTGTTCCTTTGGATAGCTCGGGATCTCTCTCTCTCTTCCATTCCCGCTTAGCCATCATCAAATCGATGGCTCTAGCGAGTTTTTATGTAGAACCCGTTTAAGTGTTGGGCTGCCTCCTTGCCTTATCAGTGTTTGGCAACAGTCGGAATGGAGATGGGAGAGGGAAGAGGAGAGGGAGATGGAGACTCAGGGGGTCATTCAATGGTTGTTGGAGTAATTAGGACTGGATCTCCAAGCTGACTGAGTTAGTTATTACTGCAGTATGTCTAGTCCAGTCTTGCGCATACTCGCATTAGGTTGGTGACTAGTTGCAATCGTAATAAGTGAGAGTGGAGCAAAATAATGTGAGTGGCAATTGTGCCCGAGACTATGCGAAGGCATAATCGAATACAGACTGGACCAAATCGAAGGAGGGTGATGAGAGAGTTGATAGAGGGAGAGGAGTGAGAGGAAGACACACGCTGAGAAAGCGATTATCAACACGATATGGTACAAAGGTCGGGCAGTGATAGCACAGGCATCGACTTAGTGAGGGAAAGCATACGTAGACATCGGACCATTCGATGGGTAGGTGATATGACGCATAGTTAAGAGGAGACGACGGTATCAAATGATTTCTTGAACTGTACATTTGTCTACTCAAGTGTGGATGATGAAACAGACGATATTCGATTGAATAGGGGGACATTGATATCTAATTCGAATATTTCATTGAAAAAATCCAAAGAATTGTGTTGATCAAATGTAATACAAGATAAGATTAGTTCCTAAATAAACCATTTTGAATTTGTAACTACCCTAGAATGCATTGATCCGCAGAGAATTGTAGTCCGGATAACCGCTGGTAACGATGTCTTATGACTGTAAACTGGATGCACCTTTACCATTGATCATCTTCAGAATCTACCGTTCCCACGTGCGCCGAGGCTCAATTCATCCGTGCTGATGACTCCGTTCTTATTGGTTTCGCTGCCAATGTTTCACTCGTTGATTCTCTCGAGGAATGCGTGTCAACTTGTGTGAAGGAGTCCGCTTGCAAGGTGAAAGAGGCAAAGCTTTCCCTCGAGAGTTCGATTCGATCCCTGACCATTGATGGGCTGAATAAGCTACAGTCAAGTGTTGGTGAGGATCATGCCGCTTGAACGTCAAACTAAATGAAGTGAATGCACTTATGAGTGTTGCAATAGTCAAGTGTTCCGTACCAGGCAGTGCCAGTGTACTTCCAATATAATGAAACGTCTTGATTACTAACGATCTCCAACAAACATTAGCGACCAGGAAAACATCTAAGTGGATTGTGCAACACTAACGCAATACTGAGATTTCGCAATATTTCGTTCTGTGAACTGACTAATATGAATCATCTCAGGCTTTTTATCCATAATTTTGACAACTTTTTTGAATCATCATGAATCATTTTTAATGTTTAAAATATCGAAAATTAACACCTTAAATTAACACCTTCAAGCAATACTTCTAAGCAATATTTATCGATTACATACGATATTTATTATCATAAAATAATACAGTACAAGTTGATATAATGCAATATATTCATTTTATCATATTCTATTCCAGTCCGCCATGTACTTCTACGAGGAGGGCGAGTGTATAACCAACACTGAATCGGCCCTCTCTCGACCCGCTTCGTTCGCTCGTGAAGACACTGAGAAGGTCATCTACTTCCAGAATGGATGCCTTGCTCGATCCGCTTTCGTTGGTAAGCTTGGTACTCCTTGGTTGTTGGTTGGTACCCCGAGTCGAGTACTCACAATATTTGCGATAGGGCAAATGCACAATTTTGGTTGATGTAAAATTATACTCCCTTCAAGTTTGTATGTTAGAGTAATCACTCAGATCTAAACTTCTCGTGTACTCTGATCTATGGCAGTAATTTGATCCATTCAGTCTATGTTTGATTGAACTTGTCGTCATTTGGTCTAATGATCACTTCCTCATCATCTCCCATTTCAGAATCGTCCTCTTCTCGACCCCTCGAGAACGTTGACCACGGTAAGATCGAAGATTAACAATTTTTTCGCATTCTCTTGAAAAAAATATCTCAGTTTCAGAAGCCGAGACGAAGAAGACCCGTGGAGAATCCCATAGTGCCGAGCTGCCTCTGTCTGGAGAGGAGGAGGAAGAAGTGACTACGACGACGAAGGCATCGAAGAAGAGAAGATCAAAGACGACGACGTCTGCTCCTTCCACTACTACTACGACGACTACCACGGAGACTCCGGAGGATCTGGAGGAGGAGTATGATGAGGAGGAGAAGGAGGAGAAGGAGGTTGGACAATTTTTACTTTAGCAGCGTTTCACTCTATGTGTTTTCACACATAAAATATTAAAAAAATTACAACTTTGATTATTTTAATCATATTTCAGTTTGTTGAAATATATTTTCATTCCAAGCTTATTTTGCCCCTAGAATCCATAGTTTAAATGTTAAGGTCGAAGAAGAATGATTCATTTCAGGAAGAAGCCACGACCACCACTGTTGCACCCAAGAAGAAGGAGAAGAAGAGCAGAGAAGAGAAGGAGAACATTAAGAAGTTCAAGAAGCATCCTAAGAGTGCCGCTGCCTTCGGATCGAAGACTGTTCATTATAAGACGAAGAAGGGAGAGAAGACCGACGTCCCTAAAGTGAGACTAATTGATTGGTTTCAGCTTTCAACCCTCCAAAACGGCTTCCCACTACATTTCCCAGACTCTTTTGCTCGCTTTCGAAAAAAGTGCCTTCTCAGAAGCACGCCCTTTTTCTCATTACTCCATGGGAACTAAGCATTCAATCACCACTTTCTCTCAGGTGGAGAAATCGACTGAAGAAGAGGTGGACCCCGCTGAATCATCGATCGAATCCGTCGATGATGAGACCAACTTGACGGATGTTAGTGTGGTAGTTGTATGGCTTCGAAGGGAGGGATGGAGCAAAACAAGATTGTTGACCTCCTAGATAGAGAAGTCCTTCGAAGCACTTTAGACAGAGGGGCGAACGACAAACAGGAAGAATCCTTCCCTCTTACAGCCCTACACTACTTTCTTCTCGGAGTGGAGTGATTGGACTCCCTGCAAGACATCGGGAGAAAGAAGAATCAGAAGAAGAAAGTGTCTTGATCTGAGAAGATGTCTCGGTGCTCTCATGCAGGTTCAAAAAGAAGCACCGACCGGAAATAAATATTTATTTCCAGGTTGAAAATTGCCCCGCCCTCACTACCAAGGCTCCCGAACTCGTTGCGGAAGGTATGGTGGACCTATGAAGAAACTTCGACAATGAATCACACTTAGAAGAGATGAAATCGGTCCGTTCGATTGTTGCCGCACCCCTTGAGGGAGATCCCCTGGCTGGAATTGACACCGTCACTTCCCCTCCCGAACCCGAAGTCGAGATCGCTCAAGTCGGTTCTTCTGATGTGGGCGATGGATACATTTGGTCGCCGTGGTTGGGAACTTGCCAGGTACATCAAAGATCTCTTTCGTTTTTCACATTTCCCTTTTTCAGAAGTTCGCTTCCGGCCAACCATGTAATAACGGAGAAATGATTGGTTTTGAGTCTCGCGAGTGCGTGGCGAAAGATCCATCGCAGTGCCAGGGACCATTCTTCCGTTATTGCACTCTCCCCTGTTAGAATGTTGATCGATAGCGATCACTAGGTATCAATATCCCCCATCCATCTCTCATTTCGTTGCAATATTGTGCATTCTCTTCCTCTGGTCTCTTTGCATAGTATCAATAATCGATCCATCACAGTTTAATCCGAGTATAACTTGAATCCCCGATGTATAATCACTCTTGTGATAGTTCCCGTTGTTCACCCCTTCCATTCTAACCCCCCTTTCGTCGAGTGTTTCTCTCGCTCTCGGACTTGCGTAATAAGAATGTTATTCGTGTTCCTTTCCTGTCAATTTCCTGTCACAAACAGAGGAAAGAAGGACAACACGAACACGTAGTGGAGAAGGAAGGAACGGAAGGAGGGGAAGACGACGGGGGGGGGGGGGGAGGGGGGGGGAGAGGATAAGGGGAAGGAGAGAGGGGAGGAGAAATGGGGAAGAGGAAGGAGGAGGAGAGATGCCGATGGTGTGGCCTAGCCGTTCGTATTCTAGAGACACAGTCCCATTCTCTTTCCTTCCCTCTCCTTCTGCCTTCATCTCATATCAATCTACGGTATTCAAGCATCTTCCATTCCAAGCACCATGAATCGTATGGGAGCGTATTATTCCTTCACTTGCTATTATTTTTCTCATTCGTATAGAGAGAAGGATTGCGGATTTGTACAGTTATCGATAGAAGGAGAAGGAGAATGGAAGCAGCCATCAAGTGCCATTTCTCTCATTCCGTTTCCTCTTCCCCCATCTATTCTTCATATTCTGCCTACCATAAACCTTCTCTCTTCCTTGCATCGACATCACGTTATTCCTACTATCTCTCCCTCCCTCATTTACAATGACACGTCTGCTCATGTTGACCGTTCCTTCCCTCTCTCTATCTCGAATGTCTCTCCCTCTCCCTCTCCCTCTCCTTCTTCCATTCCCTACCGACCTCCCCTCTTCTCTGCCCTATCTTACCTCCTCTCCCTCTGCCATTCACACCAGGACACCCAATGGCTCGCGCACAAAACACCTCACTCCCGATCAGCTATCCCCTCTCTCCCCCCCTCTCTCGATTGACCCGCGTCCCTCTCTCCCTCCTTCATCTCGCATTAGATAACTCCTTGATATTCTTACTAGCTCTTTCCGGTAGATAAGACGAAGCTTTCCTCTCCATCATTATCCATAATTGAGAGTTTTGCAAACCTCCTCTTTTCCTATCTCCATACCATCCATCTTGGAAGCTTCTTCTTCTATTTTTCAGAAACCTTCTCTTATCTCTTCTTTTTCTCTTTTCTCCAGTGAATCATTTCCCGATATCTTATGTTACGCTCCCCTTCTCTATTTTTTCCTTGCCACGAAGCGAGCTGATCTCATTTGTTTTCGCACTAATCGCAGTTCATTTTCGATTTCGCGAGCTTTTGCGGCCTCGTTCTCCCAATTGGATCTCTATCCCAATCACACGCTCTCTATCACTCCCTCTCTCGATAAGAAGCGAATCTAAGTTGGATCGAATTCAACGAGGAGGTGGGAGTGAATTGTTATCTTTCCCACCCGGGGAAAGATGGGGCAATCATGTTGAGAGAGTCGTGTGATTGGGAAGATCAATAGAGAGGAGAGAGAGAGGGACGGGTACAACTCAATCATGTGATAATACGAATCATTCCAGATGGGTGAGATGGCACAGGAAGATACGGGTCGACCATGGAGTAAGCTTCTTGTCTCTTTCCCCCATCCCATGCACCCTTTAGCCTCTTCTCTCTCCCACTCAGGATAGATTAGATGGCCTAATGAGCCAGTCATGACCACACTCATAATCGAGTCTCTCTCTCATCTCTTTTATTGCAGGGATACCCCAGTCATTGGACATGGAGCAATACGGGATGACTGGGCGGAGCCACACCTTCGAAGGAGTTATCAGGGTGAGATATGATCTATCTATCACTCCTACCCCTCCCTCCCTCACTCCTCTTCCCCTCAATGCATTTGCTAGTGTTGACTCAGTATCTCTCTGATGAAATTCCGTCTTCTTCAATTTCTCTTACCCTTCCGTACCATTCACTGTTGCCCTTTCCTTATGTCCCCTTTTATTGCCCGTCTTTCCACATCTTTCCTTGCTCACTACAAGCCATTACTCAACCCCATGGAAGCACCTGGCCATTAATCACCCTCGATCAATTAATCGTACCAATAGAGAAATGTCTACATCCTTCATTCTTTTCCCTACCCTTTTGATCCATCTGTACAATCCATGTCACAATATCGATGGGATTATCTTTCACTCACTCTCGAATCGAAGTCCCGCCTCCCTTTCCTATCCTTTTCTCTTTCTCTCTCGCTCCCGTGATACAATTGTTTTCTTTCTCTTCATCTCATCTTTCTCGACTGAATCAACATCTCATATCCCCTCCTCCTCCCCTGGATGGTCACTTCTCCTTCTCATTCCTCCGCCCTTTCGCCTCTCTTTCCTCTCTCACGGTACTCTCCATGAATTGACACCGCCTCCAGCTTCTTCCCTAGTCAGTCAGTAGTCGTCCTCTTCCCTGACTAGATATGGGTGATTCTTCGTCATCGGATGAATCCGATGCTTCGTCTCCTGACGATCTCGGCTTCCATTCAGACCTGGAACCTGTAGGCACTTCATCATTTATCAATATTAACAGTTCATTCGCTTATCTCCTTTTTTCAGGAGCAGATTCCCGAGAGGCATTCGGGAATGGATGATTGGTTCAGTCATCGAGCCTCTGATAAAGGAAAGATGCTCGTGGAGAATAAGACCCCATCTGACTTTCAATTCATCAAAACAATCGGTGAAGGCGCATTCTCGACGGTGAGCTTTTCCCCTTCTCCCCTTGTTGTTTTCCATGTGATATCACTCGCGTTGTTTGTCTTCATGATTAATCATTGAGTCATTGCAGGTATATCTCACCAAAGAAGCGAATCCGCCTTTCAACACATACGCCATGAAAGTTGTTGTTAAATCCCATGTCGCTAGGGCACAGAAGGTAAGGGAGGTAGATGAGTGGTAGAATATAAGATGAGGGAGGGCTGCTTCCTTTCTTCCTTCTTCTCGCTTATTGTGAGAAGAAAGACTCGAGTCTTCTCGTCCTGAAAGGGGTCAACAAAAGGACTGAAAGAAACACTAAAAAGAATGAAAGGGGAACAATTGTAGACGAAGATGATTATACGAGAGAAGAATGTGATGGCTCTTCTCACTTATGTTCATGGATCTCATCCCTTCATTGTCTCTCTCTATTGCACATTCCAAGACCAAGAACGGCTATGTGAGATCAAACCATCAATTCTTCTCGAATAACAAGTCTATTTCAGACTTCGCATTGTCATACTGTGCTGGAGGTGATCTACTGTCTACTCTGAAGAGGGTTTCGTCCTTTGATGAGAAGGTTACTCGTTTCTACTCAGCTGAGGTTTGTGAACACATGCTTTGCTCATTTCTCTGCCTCCCTCCTCCTCTCTCTCTCAATCTCTCTCACTTATCTCGATGTGTAATGTGCTCTTTTGAACCAGCAACTTTGTGGGGAAAGGAGAATAGAGGTTGATTATGGGGAGCGAAAAATAAGAAGTTGTTATCGAGATGCGAAGCGATCAAGTAGTAATTAGAAGGCCGAGAGGGAATGGCAGGGATAGAGGGGGGAGAGTGTTTTGGTGTCCTTTGGACTCGAACTCGTACCTGGCACCACTGAAGAAGCGAGAGTGCAGACGGAGGGGATCGAATACCGAGAGGAACGAGAGAGAGAAGGCAACAAGGATTACTGTTATCGTTGTGTGAAGGAATGAAGGGGTAGAAAAACAGTGGAACGGCTAATGGAACGAGGGGATGAATATTGCCTTCATGGCACTAGGTCGGATGATAACCTACTGTGTCAGAAATATTTTTTAAGAGTTTTAGCTTTCTGTCAGCAGGTCCTCAATCCCACAAGCCAAAGAAAACGGAAATATTTTGGTTCTCATCCAATATATTCATTCTAGATCATCGTGGCTCTCAATTTCATCC